>WOUH02032637.1:0-13075 GCA_009936405.2 Stevia rebaudiana
CGATTTTAATGGTAGGATTCACCTTTTACAATACTAATGGGTTCACTAAGATTTTTAACACTAAAAAAAAAATTCTACTAAATATTTAAAAACCAACGGGTTTCGGTGAACCCGAAACCTAACAATGGATCCGCCCCTGATGTGGACTGATTTTCGGTCATTAATATTTTACTTTAAAATGGTAGAATTTGTGTTTAGTAGAGACTCAAAATCTGTACATGGTTCTTATTTCATTAATCATCATTTGGAGACTAAATATCAGTCCCTAATAATGTTTCGAGCATATTTTTCAAGATTGGTTTTCAGCCCTTAATGCTTATCATTACATGTAAATTTTGTGTGACACTAAAAAAATTTGTCACCCGCCATTTCTTATAACAATGCACACTCATAAGTGAATATTACTCCCTAATTCTGTTTGTCCTGAAATATTAAGAGCTGAAATTCAGTCTCTAATATGATCCCTTTATACTAGAGACTGAACATTAGTCTCCAACACATTTGTAGCATCTTTCATTACAGATGATACATACTTGAGACTGAATATCAGTAGCAAATAAGTTTACCTCCAAAAAGCTCTTTGGCGCAAAAACATTTGCGACTAAAATATAGTCTCCAATAAGGTGTCTAGTTATTGGGGATTGATTATTAGTCACTAAAATTTACCAGACATAAATCAGTCTCTAATAATATCGGCAATTGATATCTTAATCCTACAAAGTACGTATTGGAGACTGATATTTTAGTCCCTAGTAATTTAGTCTCTAATGACCCATTGTTTTGCAATGGTGACCCGACGACACGTTAATGATTTTGGGCCTGGTATGCATTCGTAAATATTTTAAAAGTTTACGTTATCATAGATGTAATATGTTGATATGTTAAACGTATTTTGATGTAAATACGTAGAAAGTATGGTATGGAGATGTTTGTTTTGATAAACATGTTTTGGATATAAATATGTAAAAATTATGATATGAGGATTGATATGATGATTGGTTTGTTGTATTATGCTTTATAATGTTAAAAGAATATTGACTTTGCTTTAAGTATTGAGGTTGTCAGGATTATCATCCGTTATGATGAAGGTTGACTTCCATATATTGAAAGCGTGGTAGGCTCGTGACTGAGTTCGCCCTACATACGTCCTATATATAAATATCGTCAATATAATTGAAGTATATCTGATGTGGTGTAAACACATCTCTTATCCGCGTCTATTTTATTTGTATATTGAGTCTTTTATCTTTCTTTTTAGTTTAATTATCGTTATATTCCATAATCCGTGCTTGTACTCATTTTGATCGTATTTTGCAGGAGTTTGTGTTGAAATTAAGTATTTTGAAGATTAACGAAGAAAGCACGAGTTCCGGATTGAAAACGAGACGGAATTATGAAGAACAGCATAAAAGCCAAGCTACGCGCAACACTGAAGATATTCTGGCGTGATATGCGACAGACCCTGAAAAGCAAATTCGGGGACCCAACTATTTTGTCCTACGCGACACGCAAAGATGTTCCTCCACACACCACGCGATACGCGTAGGTGTTAAAACCGAGTTAAACCCTAATTTTCAATATAAAAGGTTCGGTCGTTTTAAGATTAGAGGGATCGATTCCAGCCGTCTCTAAGCATGATTTTGGACCAGGAGCGCAGGAGAGGAATAAAGTTTGGATCTTGAAGCTATTTGGTTGGTCAATTTTAGTTCTTTGTTATTTGCTTAAACAATGTTTCTAGTTGAATTCTTGTTTCTTCGATAATTTTGGTTTATGAACGAACTGAATATGTCAAATGCTTCTGTTTTGAGTTATATGATGAATGATTTGATTGTTTTGAGTAATATGCTAGGCTAACTGCATTGTAGTTGTCTAGGATGTGATGATTGCATGATGAATGCTTGATTTTTGGTTGATTGGACTATGATCCAGTAGTTTGGGACTGTTGTTCTTAGGTAAAATTCCAACCCTTAGTTGGTTAATCTTGCATGAGGTGATTGAATTAGCAATAGTTAGGTCTAGAACCCGCTTGTCTGGTGTGTTAGATGATTTGATGATTTGTTAGGTCTAGTAGGTTTTGATTGTTCATTCTTGAGACTAAGAGGGTATAGGATTTGTTAGTCTTTTGTTGTGATTGCCTAGTTTTTGGTGAGACCGAGAGGGTAACTGGTTCTGGGTAGTTGTAGTCTTTAGCTAACCGAGTTTAACTGTCTAAGTGGTTGGAACCCATTTAAGCTAGATCGGACTGAAAGGGTTTTCTGGTTTGGGAGATTAAGAATAGGGAGGTAAACCAATAGGAAAACCATCCCGTGATATAGGGAGCTGACATAGGTTGTTAGGAATTGAGATTAGCAGTCCAGGCCGAGAGGATAGCTCTGCAGTTTTAGTTACCAGTTTAACATCCTAATTAATAGAAATCATATCCCTAAGGTGAGTCCATGATCCAATTTGATTGCATGATCTTTAATCATCCTAGGTAGTTGCTTTTATTTCTAATTGATATTTGATATTTGTTTTGATTGATTGCTAGTTTAGTGAAAAGACCGTTTTACCTCTAGTTCTGCTAATTTGCATGACCCTAAGAAATCCGAGTGTGTCATTAGTTCTGTCCCAATACACCTGCAATATTATATTTGTTGGTGTGTATCATTGCTCTATACTGATCATTCATCTCATAAGACTTAATAACGGACACCATCTGCTGGTTTCCTGAATAGATGTTCAGATTTGAGAAACATATTAGAACAAAAGAACCAAAGCTGTGGCATGTGATCCTTAGAGGAAAATGTAAAATCACCTATAAGGATCTTGAGGGAAATGATTTGATCAAATATCCTGAACATTATACAGAAGAAGACTTTCAGATCATTGAAGAGGATGAACATGCTCTTGGTTACATCACACAAGGTCTCATGCCAGAAATTTCACAATGTTTTCGAAAAATTACTATTGCAAGGGAACTCTAGAAAGCCCTTATTGACATATAGGAGGGAAATACTAAGATGAAAGAGTCTCGCAAGGAAATGTTGAACAACAGGTTCAATACTTTTAACTATGTTGTTGGTGAAAGTCTTGATGACCAAGTTCAACGGTTTGTGTCGTTGATTCTTGAGATGAGAACTGCGAAGATTGAGAATCAAGCTGGTGTGATTAACAAGAAATTACTGAATGCATTACCCAGAAATTGGGACATGAATGTTGGAATTATCAGGTCATCCAAGAATTTGTATAATTTGAGTTTAACTTTAGAAGAGGGTCGGGGAATTCTGGTAGTTGTTCCCATAATCGCATCTAGTTCATTTTGTCTGCTGGCTAGTGTAGCAGCAAGAAGACTAGAGGAATCCATTAATTAAGTTAAAGTAACCTGCATAAAACGTTAGTAGTCTTTCAAATCTTCGAATAATCAACTTATTCGAGTATTGGAAACCTTTCTCGAGTTCTAGAAAGCTTTCTCGAGAATAGTAAACCTTTCTTGACAATAGTAGATGTTCTCGAGAATTGACTTGAGAACTGAGATTATCAATTTAACACACCGCAAATTCGATAACCTTCAAATTCGAGAACACCTAAATTTCGAGAATGAAGAACTAGAGAAAGTAACCCGAGAACCTTCACTTTTCTATGAATGACCAAAACTCGAGTACAAACTTGAGAACACTGTTTTCACTTCATTACCATTCCCTACATACTCGGGAAATCTACGCTTTATCACAAAGCTACGGCCTTTAGATTTTTACATTACCAACTGACTTCTAACTTATTATTTCTGTTATCAAAACCATTTATATCTAAACTTAGTCCATACATGGCGTCCCCATGCTTAGAACCATTTCACTTTCAAGTAGTTCGCATATGGCTACAACCATATCACGAACCCTTGCTTTGCCAAAACCACTTGTTTTATAAAGATTCACCACCTATAGGTATTCATACCTATTTAACCAAACCATATCCCAGTATACTTAACAATATTAAAACAATATTGGTTTACCTTAAGCATTGTTCCACCGAGTCAGTTTCTCATAAGTCTGACTTGGATATACTTCACAATATATTGACGATGTTTATATATAAGGCGTATACTTCCATGGAAGTCTACCTTTGTCATAACAGATGATAATCCCGACAACCTCAATACTTAAAGTAAGGCCAATATTCTTTTAACATCATAACATGTAACAAACAAATCAACATCATATCTTACGTATTTATACTTAAAATACGTTTATCAATTCATCATAACATTCTTAGATTATATTAATAATCTTTCATAACCCCTATGTATTTATACAAAAAATACGTTTATCATATAACAACTTATAACGTAAACTTTTACGTGTGCATACAAGGCCTTAAAACATTGAAATCAGTTTAAAAGAGGCCTCGAAGAACTCACATTAAAACTGGCATAACAACGACTATAGACAATAACGAGTCACGAGCTCAACCATTTCCGTGAGCGTAATAACATCTTCTAGAGCGTCTCCGATACGATCTGAATCAAGTACAATTTCCCCTAGTATCCTAAGGTGTTTTTGGGTGTTTGTGAAAAGTCGGTATCAGAGAAAACGGCATGAAAATTCTTCAGCCGAATGAAGGTATTTATAGGGCCTCGGCAGGGACTTTAGCGCAATATGCGCGGCATGTGGCCGCCTCCCTTGCGCGATACGCGCAACACCAACACACGTGGCACCCCACGTGGCTGCCACGTGTACTGTTGACTCACCTGATCATTTTACATGTGTCACGACCGAGTGCCACGTGGCATGCTGACTCACATGTTCGTTTGCCACGTGTCACGATGGTATCCTGACTCATCATGCCTGATGACACGTGTCGTCACTTGGTTTCGCGCGACTTGTTAAATTGTTTTCACGTTTCCCGCTTCGTTCGGAATCTGTTTTGCGAGCGGTTTCCTACGTTCACGATTTTTAATATCCTATCTAAACCCATTGGTTTCACTTTCTAAGGAGGTGTTGAGGTTTGGGAAATATCGAACGCTTCAGTTTTTTTACGTGTAACTTCCTTCCCGTTGATCGAATCCAAATTTCGCATACACTTAAACATTTCTAAATACATATATGAATATGATGAAAATGTTTATATATATAAAATTAAATTTTCATTAAAGTACTGTTAATAGTAAAATAGTCCTAAGACAGGAATTTGATCGAAAGGACGCTACTAAACACATGAAAATTCCCTTTTATTCTCGTAATCAAAATACACAAAATTTGCGGTGTTACAAATCTACCCCCTTAAAGAGGTTTCGTCCCTGAAACCTTTACGAGAATAGTTAAGGATAATATTTCTTCATTTCGTCTTCTGTTTCCCATGTAGCTTATGATCCTTTCTGATGCTTACATTGGACTTTGACTATCTGTATCACCTTGTTTCTTAATCGCTTTTTCCTTACGATCTACAATTACGACAGGCTCTTCCACATAATTGAGCCTATTATCTACTTCAATATCAGTTAGATGTGCGTGTAACGTTTCATCAACCAAATACTTTCTTAAATACGTAACGTGAAACGTTGAGTGAATTCCAGATAATTCTTCTGGTAATTACAATCTATACGCTACCTCTCCCACCCGAGCTAATATCTTAAAGGGTCCGATAAATCTAGGACTTAATTTCCCACCTTTTCAGAATATAATGATTCCTTTCCATGGAGATACCTTTAACATTACATACTCTCCGACTTGGAACTCAATAGGCCTTCTTCTTTTATCAGCATAGGATTTTCGACTATCCTGGGCTGCTTTCATATGAGTCTTAATTTGGTCCAGTCGTTCAGTGGTATTCTTAACCACTTCTAGGTTTCCTAGTTCTTTCTTACCAATATCACCCAAACATACTAATATTTTCAAAACTAGTTTATGAGAATTAGTTCAATTATGTACCATTTAGATGTATCTTAGTAATTATCCAAACATAAAAAGGCACATTTTGAATTTGAATTGTATTATATTTTTAGGATTTATGTTTGATCACCACTTGATTACCATTATATAATTAAATAATTAATTAAAAATTTGATTTTCTTTTCTTTTCTTCATTAACAAGCACTGTGTTATTTGAACACTTATTTGATTGAGGGTGCTGTCAATTCAGAACAGTTTTTAATTGTTTTTGTTCTTTTGAAACAAAACATTTACAGACAGTTGTGTATAAATACACTTATTTGGTTGATGTGCAGCTGATAATGTAGTCTTTTATGTTCAGTATATATACTTCTTATGGTGGGAGATCATCATAAATTCAACTTTCACTTCTTATATTCCAAATCAAACTGATTTAATACCTTATTATGAGATAGATAACATACCTTACATATATCTTATAGATTTTGTTTCTCATAATCCAGAATTTATTTTGTATTAGTTGAGCCTACCAAAGCTTTCAGGATTCCATGAAAAATCCTTCTGACCATTTTTATCTTGATAATTCCTTTTCCACAAAGATTCCTATCATTTTTTAAGAAATCAAAATCAGATAAACAGAATTATAAAGAACATAAGCAATTTTTTTTTTGTCTTTTTCTTGATTTTATATTGTTTTTGTATTTTTTCTGATTTTATATTGTTTTTGTATTTTTCTAATTTTATTTTGTTTTTGTATTTTTCTTGAAATACTTTTAACACTGTGAGTCATCAAAATCATTTCAATTTTCATATTTCATCATGCCTAGACTTATTACCAAGAATTCAAACTTTTTTTGGATCTAAGGCTTTGGTAAACAAGTCTGCAAGGTGAAATTCTGTATTGTGTATTTTAATTCCATCAATCTCTTTTTTGAGTTGTCTCTAAGAAAATGATATCTTATTTCTATGTGCTTTTTTTTAATGTTGAACTGGATTTTTAGTTATGAAAATTACAGCTTTATTGTCTATTTTAATTGGAATTTTGGGAAAGTTGAATCCAAAATCAAGCATCTGGTTTTGGATCCAAAGGACTTGAGAGCAGCGTTGTGAAGCAGCTATATATTCGGCTTCAACAGTTAATATTGACGCATTTTTTTGTTTCTTGCACTGCCAAGATACCGGTTTGTTGCTAAAGTATTGACAACCACTAGACGTTGACTTTCTATCCCAATTATCTCCCCCAAAATCACTGTATGTGTAAACTGTTAAATAAAAATTCTCATCTTTTGGATAAATTAATCCAATATCATGTTTTCCTTTTAAGTATCTAAAATTTTTTTTGACAACAATTTCATAGGATTCCTTGGGATCAGCCTGGTATCTTGCACAAAAACACACACTATACATGATGTTAGGTCTACTTGCAGTTAAATACATGAGAGAACCAATCATTGATCTGTAGTAAGTTTGATTGACTGATTTCCCTGTTGGATCTATTTGAAGTTTGTCTCTTGGATATGCAAGAATAGATGCTGGCTTTGAATCTGTGAGGTCAGACTTCTTAAGGATGTCTTTGACATATATTGTTTGACTCATAAAGATGCCATCAGGAAATTGTTTGACTTGAAGGCGCCTAAACAGAATGTGAGTTCCCCCATGGCACTCATTTGAAATTTCTTCTTCATTAAGGCTTCAAATTCCTCACATATTGTTTTGTTTATTGATCCAAATATGATGTCATAAACATAAACTTGGACCACTAGCAGTTCACAATTAACATGCTTCAAAAATAAGGTTTGATCTATCTTTCCTCTTGTAAAGTCATTTTCAAAAAGATAAGAAGATAAAGTCTCATACCATGCTCTAGGAACTTGATGTAGACCATACAGAGCCTTATCTAGTTTGTACACCCTATATGGATGTTCAGGGTGTTCAAAACCAGAAGGTTGTGCAACATGAACCTCTTTATGAAGTTTTCCATACAGAAAAGCAGATTTAACATCCAATTGGTAAACAGTATATTTGAAAGCTGCTGCATAGGCCAAAAATATTCTTATAGCTTCAATTCTTGCAACTGGTGCAAAAACTTCTTCATAATCAATGCCTTCTTCTTGAGTGTAACCTTGAGCAACCAATATGGCTTTGTTTGTTTATCACAATTCCTCTGTCATCCTTTTTATTTCTGAATACCCATTTTTTTCCAATGGGTACTTGGTTATCAGGTAGATCAACAGGAGTCCATACTTCTTGTTTTCTGAATTGTTGCAATTCTTCCTATATAGCTTCAACCCAACTATTAGCTTTGGAAAGAAAACATGTCTCTTGAAGAGCTGAAATGGAAGAATCCATGTTAAGAGTGTAGACATGATTTCTTCTTGTATTTCTCATTACCACCCAATCATCAGGAATCTTGAAACCAGGTTGGATTATCACACACTCTTCTTTTGTGAAGAAGGTTGAGTAGTTTTTATCACAGATTTGTGATACACTGAACATATTATACTGAAGCTGTTGCACATAGCTTACTTTATCAAAGCTAAGATTACCACTCTTCACAACTCCTGTTCCAGTAATCTTTCCCTTTTGTTCTCCTCCAAAAGCAACTTAAATGTCATTGATATTTTGAAAATCATGAAGCAGGTTAGCATTTCCTGTCATGTGCCGGAACATCTATTGTCAACATACCAGATGTTTTCAGGTCTCCTTGGATGCCCCTGCAATCAATGGACAAACTAATTAGACAAAGGAACTCAAGCCTCCCAGGTCTTGGGTTTCCCATTTTCAAAAGTTTGAAATGTAATTTTTTGCATTTTTGAGAGATCTGGCATAAAACTGTCTCCAGATCCCTTCTGAGTCTCAGGAGATGATTTTGGTCTCCAAGATTGTGAAGAGGAGGTATTAAATGATACTCTCTTTGAAGATTTCATTCTTTTCTCACTTGAGAGGGAAGAGGATGATTCATAACCTTTTGAACTGTTTTGATAAGCTTTTGGTTTAGATTTATCAGCATAATGATGGTTTGGATCAGATTCATAATAGGAGTTTTCATAAACTACACTGGCATGTTTTTGTTTATGAAAATGTTGTTTTTTGTTTCGTTTATATTAAAAATTTGATCCTCTTATAATTATTGTTGGAACCTGAAGGGTATCAAGTGCTCGGAGATTAAAAGAAGATCGCATGTTTTGTTTCTAGATTAGATTTCTATGTAATTGTTTCTATTTATTATAATCAATGTTAATTTATTAAATTATTTAGTTAGGATTAAATGTTTAGGATTAATGAAATTAATAATTTCAAAATTGTCAAATTTTGAAATTATTAATATCATTGAATAGTTTCGAAATTAGTCGAAACGAGTTAAGTTCGAAATAGTTCGAACTTAATCAGTTTCGAATAATTTCGAAACTGATCAATTTTGAAATTGATCAATAAGTTCAATTAAGTTCGAACTTATTAATCAAGTTCAAAATTAATCAGTTTTGAATAATTTCGAAACTGATTTAGTATAAATAGTTTAGTTTTTAATTTTGAATGTACGTTTTCCATTTCTGATCATTTGTAACTCAAATATCAAATCAGTAAAATGAAAACAGATTGTATGATGTCATGTGTACTTTTATTGTCTTCATCTTTATCTCGTTCTTATCTCATGTGTGATTGATTGCATACGCGATTACTTGTTTACGTATTCCGCGCGTAAACGAACTATTGATCTTAGTGAGATTGACAGATCACGGACCTACAAGTGGTATCAGAGCAATAGGTTCCAAGATCAAGCGTGTTATGTCATTTGCATCATCAAAGATAAAGATTTGAAGATTTTCAAGTTTCTTACAAAGCTTGAAGTTGTTTTGATTCAAGATTTGATCAAGTTTATTATGATGGATTGATTGGTGGATAATTGTGATCTTTTGATTGTAATTTGAAGATTGAAGAATTCAAAGATTGAGAATTGAGAAGAAATTGATTAATTTGCATGAGTTGCATGCATGTGAAGATTCTTTAAATATTTCCCTCCAAAATATTCAAGTTTGAAAGATTCAGCATCAAATTCGAAGCTAGCATCAAATTCGAAGTTATTATCAAATTCGAATATGATCATTGATTAATTTTGAAATTACCTTCAATTTTGAAATCTATCATGTTTCTTCTCAAAAGCCACTGAAAAAGACATCATCTCTTAGCATCGGCGTATGGGACATGTTCATCTAAGCAAAATGAATTTCTTAATTAAAAACAATTTAGTTGAAGGTATTCCACTACAAACGTTTGCTTTAAATGATAGTTGTGTTTCTTGTCAACAAGGAAAACAATATCGTCTCTCACACATGCCAAATTTGGTTAATTCAATCAATACTCCATTACATATGCTACATATGGACTTGTTTGATCCAATACATGTAAGGAGTGTTGGTGAAAGGTCTTTTACATTGGTAGTTACTGATGATTTTTCTAGATTCTCTTGGGTATTCTTTGTACCATCCAAAGGAGAAACTGCAGAGATTATGAATATTTTGTTTCTTAAACTTGAACGTGAATTTAATCTAAAGATTCGTTTTATTCGAAGTGACAACGGAACTGAATTCAAAAATCAGACCTTGAAGATATTTTATGAACAACATGGTATTACTCACCAGTTCAGTGCACCGTAAACACCACAACAAAATGTTGTTGCGGAACGTAAAAATCGAACTTTGATTGAATCTGCACGAACAATGCTAGCTGATTCCAAATTACCAATCACGTTTTGGGCCGAAGCTTTTAATACTACTTGCTACACTCTTAATCGGGTTCTGACTGTGAAAAAGCATACGAAGACATGTTATGAACTACTAAAAGGCAGAAAACCGAACCTGAAATTTCTTGAACCTTTTGGTGCTCCGTGTACGTATATGAAGATTAGGACACCAAAATTTGAACCAAAGAGTGTCAATGGTATTTTTCCAGGTTATTTTTCAAATTCAGTTAACAAACGTGTGTTACATCTTGATTCGCGAATTGTTGAAGAAGCCTATGAAGTTAAAGTGTGTCAATATACAGAACCTTCACCAGGAAGAGGTCCAAACTGGTTGTTTGATTATGATCGAGTATTTGGAAGCTTTGCATACTTGTTTCACTCTACTGATTTTGATTCTAATATTCCTGAGTTTGAAGACACCTTTTATCCTCGTTCAGAAATTGATCATGCTAAGATTTTTGACAATACGATTCCAAATGTTGTTGAACCAAATGCTGTTGAACCAAATGAGGATAACAATTCTGGTAATGAAGAAAAATTTCATGATTCAATGGATAATCTTGAAATTCAGGTGGAGAATTTGACATATTTGGAAAATGAAATTGTGGTTGATATTATTGTTCAAACAAAAATCCACAAATCACATCCAATTGAAAATATTATTGGAGAATTACATGAAGGTGTTAGAACTAGAAATCAAAGAAATAATGATGAAGCAATGTATGTTCAAATTGATGGAACAGGCCTTCCAAATAATTGTTTTTACTCATGTTTCATAAGTCAAATTGAACCAAAGAATGTAACTTAAGCTTTAAAAGAATCTGATTAGATTGTGGCAATGGAAGAAGAACTTAATCAATTTGAAAAATTGAATGTTTGGAAGCTTGTTGATTGTCCTAATAATGTCATTCCAATTGGAACAAGATGGGTTTATAAATGCAAGAAAGATGATAAAGGAGTGGTTGTTCGAAAAAAAGCTCGTCTAGTAATCCAAGGATTCAATCAACAAGAAGGAATTGATTATAATGAGGTATATGCTCCAGTTGCCAGAATTGAGGCGATCAGATTGTTCTTAGCATATGATTGTCACAAGAAAATGAAAATTTTCTAGTTGGATCTCAAGAGTGCTTTTCTTTAGAAAAGTAAAAGAACAAGTCTTTATGATTCAACTACCAGGTTTTGAAGATCCTAAAAATCCAAACAAATGTTATCAATTTAATAAGGCATTATATAGTTTACATCAAGCTCCAAGAGCTTGGTACGAAACATTGTCAACTTATCTGATTGAAAATGGATGTTCTCGTGGTAAAATTGATAGTACTCTTTTTACACTGAAGCAAGGTGAAGATTTGTTGTTAGTACAAATATATGTTGATGATATCATATTTGGAGCAACAGATATCAACATGTGTAAAGAGTTTGAGAGCGTGATGAAAAAGAAGTTTGAAATGAGTGCGATGGGAGATTTGTCTTTCTTCTTGGGTATTCAAGTAGATCAGAAACATGATGGTATGTATATTCATCAATCAAAGTATGTGCAAGATATTCTGACAAAATTCAAGATGGATGATTGTTCTTCAATGTCAACACCAATATGTGTGAATCATATCTTGGGAATTGATGAAAGTGGTTTAGATGTTGATCAACATCTATATCGGTCAATGATTGGTTCTCTTATGTAATTGACTGCATCAAGACCAGATATTATGTTTGTTGTTTCCTTGTGCTCAAGATTTCAATCAAAACCCAAAGAATCTCTTTTAAAAGCTGCAAGAAGAATCTTTCGATATCTTAAGGGTCAACAAAATTTGGGTTTGTGGTATCCTTTTGATGATGAAATGTGTTTTATTGCTTATTCTGATTCTGATTATGGTGGTTGTAACTTAGACTGGAAATCAACAACTGGAGGATGTCAATTCTTAGAAAACAAACTGGTGACATGGCAATGCAAGAAATAAAATACAGTTGCAATTTCCACATGTGAAGCAGAGTATGTTGCTGCAGCTAGTGGCTGTTCACAGGTTTTGTGGATACAACAAATGCGAGATTATGCTCTGAAATTTCTTACAACCCCAATTTTTGTTGATAATACTGCTACAATTTCCATAACTGAAAATCCGGTGTCACATAAACGAACAAAAGACATAGACATTAGACATCATTTTATCATGGATTGTTTTGAAAAGAAACTAATCCAACTGCAAAAGGTTGATACTTTAGATAATGTGGCAGATATTTTCACAAAGGCATTTGATTCATCTAGGTTTTACACCTTAGTGGAAATCTTAGGAATGATTAATTTTAAATAAAATCATAGAAGGTGTGTATGTGTGTGCTATTATGTTTATGTGATTAGTAATGTGTGTGTATATGTGTCTGTGTATAAATTTTCGTTTGTCAGTTTTACTATTTTAAAACTTATGATACTTCTTTTAATTCATATGTAAAAGGATTATATAAATTTAGATTT
>WOUH02032648.1:0-13074 GCA_009936405.2 Stevia rebaudiana
TAGGAGAGGAGATCATTACTGTTCATCAAACTGGTACAAGCTTCCATCCAATCCTCAAAGATCTTTTGTGTCCAAGGATTAGAGATTCTTCATACCTGTGATAAAACCTGTTTCAGAGATCTTTATTAATACACATTTAATATAGAAGGAAATCATGTAATTCATATATATATATGTTAAACAAAAATTACATGATAATGTAAAACATAAATATAATTATAAATATGATAGTATTGGCAAGTATCATTCTTTTAGAGGTCTAACAACAAGACAAAGAAAGAATGGAGGCTATGCAAAATAAAGAAAAAATGTTTGCTCAAGCGGGTTTGAGAAACATGTTTGAAGATAGTCAGGTACGGGTAAAAAGTCTAAAAGAGATTATTGATGATTGTGATAACGTCTGAAAGAGAAGTTCTGACAGTAATAAAAAAAAGTCATACAAAAACATGAGAGAATGTGTTGGTAAAATTTTGAGTTGGGAATATGATAAAGAATTGAATGTTTTTATTATCAAACGAATGGATAGAGTTCAGTGTTTGAAACGAAGCATAAAGTCTTTTAATCAATTTCCTTTATGTGAACTTCGAGTGTTAGCTAAAGAAAGACTAATAAATCACTCTGGTGATGACATTGTTGTTTGTATTAAAAGTATCATTCGAAAGGAGGTTAAATTTGGAAAGTTTGAAAAGGTTAAACATCAGAACCTGAAAAGAATTCTAATTTCAAACATTTGGATTGGATCACAAGAAAACTGAGGATAAGGTATGAATTTAAACCGGTGAAGAGTTTAAAACATATTCCACTCAAACGGTTTGAAATGGACATTCTGAAGAATGTGAAACTGTGGTATTTAGATGGTAAAACGTCTGAGACTGTGTGTTTAGATAATACAAACAAGGTAATCCTCAGAGTTTTCGATCCAATTACTTTGATAAATCTAAGTGAATCAGATTTGAGAGTGCTGAACGATAAGATAATTCAGTTTCATAAAGACCATTTGTAGGAAGCAAAACAGTTTCAAAATGTGTTACATGTTTGTATTCAATAGGGGATACCTACTGGAAGTCATCTGCCTTCACGATGGAAAGAATAAGAAGACAATCACCAGGTAATTTCTAAGGGGGAGTTTGTTGGAACATGAAGTTATCAAATGCTCAGTGATTAAAGAATATCGTGTGTTTTGTTTCTAGAATATGTTTTATGTAATTGGTTGTTTTGATTTAATGAAATGTTAATTTGTTAAACTATTTAGATAGGATTAGTAGATAGGATTAATAATCAAATTATTAATTTTGAAATTAATAATATGATTAAGTTCGAAATAGTTAGAACTTATAAAGTTCGATTAACTTTGAACTTAACATGTTCGAATTATTTGGAACTTGATTAATTTCGAAATCCTTTAATAAGTTCGAAGTTGTTCGAACTTATTAAATAAATTCGAACTTAAACAGATTCGAAAATTTCAAATCTATTTTAGTATAAATAGTTTTTGTTTTGTATTTGCAGTGCACGTTTTTCATTCTGATCTTTTATAATTCTCTTCAAATCAGTTAATTAAATTCATATATTATGCAACTTATTCTTGTGTTCTCTTCATCTTCAATTTATTTTACATTCTTGTGGGACTGACTTGATACGCGATTACTAGTTTACATACTCCGCATGTAAACGGTGTATTGATCTTAGTGAGATTCATACGGATTCACGGACCAACATTCTCGCACTCGGGAAGCGGCTATCATCATCTTCGTCTTTGTAAACACTCTTAGTGAGATCTTTTCGATTTAACCATGAGTTGTATTTTCTTGCTTCTTGTTATTGTAAATCTCATTATGAGCTAAACTCGTGTTATCACCCTAATCTAGATGAAGCTTAACCTTTTATTATTATTGTGTGGTGTTAATTAGTTAGACAATTGGTAGACTTTTTAATATCACAGATTAAATATACGGTGTTTTGATAACTCGTTAAGGATTTAAGGTTAATTGGTTTGCGGATTTAACTTTTGGTTCTTGAAAAGGAAAAGAAAGTCATTTAATCAAACTGTATTATCCATAACTTGAGCAAATAAGTTATGTTTCTGGTGCTTGAAAAAGAAAAGGAATACTCAAAGAGATAACCAATTAACTTAACACTATTTCTCTGTGTCACGACCCTAACGGGCCACACTTGGTATAATATACTTCTTCTTAGTTGTCACAGTCTTTCGGAGCACGCGAACGCGATACGTACTTGTAATGTAATGGTTTGAGGGGGAAAGTTATAATTTAAGGAGTGCAACTGCTTACCTACATAAATCAATTTTAAAGGATGTTATCTTGTTAATGTCATTTAACTTTACAAGGAATTGTTAGGTCAAACTTACTCTAACGAGAGGTTTCCCTAATCTTAAATCTACCTAATTTTGTTACTTGTTTTATCATAGATAATTCGCGGGGGTCATTCATTCGGTCTTCCAAAGGATTATAAGAAAAGGAGTACTCTAACGAGACACGATTCTATATTAGGTAGTAGGTTTACCACACAACAATAAATCAGGGTTAAGTGGATTCGGGGTTGGGTTATAATCTTCTTATCATTTGAATCTATCTATCAATTTACTTGCTTTAACTTTTAATCTTAAAAACAAAAAGAAAAAGGGAATCATCATCTTAAAAAACTTGTTTAAACTTTAGTTAATTATCGACAGAGATTTAGTACTTAAACACCAGTGTCCACAAATTGATATTTGGTTCTTATCAAAGAAGGCAATATTACAAACATGACGGGGTACACTTGCAATTTTATGTGTGTTTTAGTTTAGGTGAAACCCATTTAAAACTCGATATTGTGTGAAGAAAATTTCTATTAAAAATTACTATACGAACGAAAGCACATCAAGTTTTTGGCTCTGTTACCGGGGACACGGTGATATTTTGGAGAATGATCCGAGTCGATTATTTACCTTTGTCTATAACTGTTTAAAACTTTAGTCTTTTTTTTTATTTTTCCCTTACTTTATTCTATTTTACTTTTTCTAGTTTGATTAGTTAGATTAGTTGCTTTAATTTAGGTAATGTATGTTCTCTACACCCCTTGAAATTGTTTCGTCATTCTCTAAACCTGAATGCCAATTCTGACAAAGAATCCAAGAACGAACACGTATATAGTGGCAGAAACAATTGAAGGCGACATTATCCACCTGAAGCAACCATGGCAGCAGCAGATCCTTAAAGAAACATGAACGATTACGCCAAACCATATCTGGATAATTACATTAGTAGCGTTTCCTACCCTGAAATCGAAGCAAGTTTCGAAATCAAATCAAGCATAATTCAAATGGTCTAGAATTATGTTAAATTCCACGGCCTACAAGATGAAGACCCACACTCACACAGCGCCTGATTTCTGCGAATTTGTGCAACCACATGGCTCATGCTTTTTCCACTTTCACTTCGAAGAGAATGGTTAGAATCACTCCCTCCCGATTCCATCACCACATGGGATCAAATGGTGGAACAATTCCGTCTCAAATATTTTCCACCTGACAAGACTACAAAATATCATGCGAAGATTACTGGGTTCTGCACTAACGACGTTAAATCACTTCACACAGCTTGGGAGAGGTACAAAAGTCTGCTTAGGAAATGTCCACACCATGGCTTGACTCTTTGGTTTCAATGCCAAACTTTCTTCGATGCATTGTCTGGGTCAAACAAACATTCCGATGACCAAATCACTGGAGGAGACTTTGGATCAGTTTCCCCAAATGAGTCATATCAATCCCTTGAAAAGGCAGCCAAAAAGAGCTTTGCATACAAACCTGCAAGGCCAGTTTCATCCCACAAAGGGATGCACCGAGTTGATTCTGCCACACTCGTTATAACTCAATTAGAGGCACTCACTAAAAAGTTCGATCAACTGCAAGCAGAGCTATCAAAATCCAAGGTTCGTTGTGACAAATGTGGACGAACACACAAAGAAAGCGAATGTTAGTAGATCATGTTAGTCAAAGAAGTCGACTACGTAGGACGCCAAAACAACGCCTACTGCAGCAACTACAATCCGGGGTGGAAAAATCAGCCAAACTTCAGTTGGAGGTTGGAAACAACAATCAAGGGCCACCCGGGTTCGACAAGAAGATAATAAATCAAAACCCACCCTTCCAACCAAAGCCTCAATATCGTAACCCCAGTACCAGCAACAATCAACAGCAAAGAGGTCCCAATTCATTTCAAGCATATAAACTATATTCAAAACAAACGAGGAGAGATTTGCCAAGCACAAAGCAGACCTGAGAAACTATAAAGCTGTCGGATATTGGATGTCCTATCATCGATAAAAGTCAACATCGATAAAAGTCAACGTTACTAATAAAATGTATGATTCAAAGAGTTACACTTTGGAAAGCAACTAATGTTATATCTAAAGTTGCTAGATGTGAATCAATTGACGATAAACGGTTTAATGGAACTTATGATTTATTATTATAGAGATAATAATAAATGGTGATTTGTTATTTATGAAACAACAAATGTGGATTTTATAATTTATGAAATAATAATTAGTGACTTTATTATTTATGAAATATTAAAGGTAAAAGATGAAAAGAAATTAATTATTTGATAATTAATTTGAATAGATATTGTTTGAATTTGGAATTCGAATTATCCATTATCTATTAATATAAATAGATATTGTTTGAAATTTGAATTTTGAATTATCTGTTTATTAATAATTGATAAGGTATATTTAATAGTTAATTATACTTAGGGATTTTAACTGTAAAAGTTACATGGTAATTAATGTAATCCAGATCATTATAAATAAGAAGCTCCAGACTCATTAATAGAGACTAGAATAATCTGAGAAATTAGTTTTCTCTAAAACCCTAATCGCCGCCCACCTAGCCGTCGGCTTCACCGCCGTCGCCGACCACCATCCTGCCGCCGCCGGCCACCTCCTGCCGTCGAGCCGTCATCGACCGCCGGTGACCGACTGACCACCACCACCACATCGCCGGAGCAGCTATCGGAATTCAGCCGGGTTGCCGAAACCCTAATTGCCGCCATCGATCGCCGCCTAGGGAAACCCTAGATCGGCCGCAGTTCTTGGCGGAACCCTAGCCGTCGCCGGTTGCCCACCTCACTGCCGTCTTGGTTCAATGCCTAGATCGGGTGATTCGGAGTGTTCCATTTCTGGATTTGCTATCGGTTCGCGTTTCGTGAGACGAATCGTGATTTAGACGGATCGTGGATTGAAGTCACTAGCGAGACAGTTGCTGTATCCATCATGTCTTATTGGTGTTCTTCATAAAGGTCAATTTCTAAACACTCTATGGTTGTGTTTGAGTTATTGTTTAAACGGCATGTAATTGGATTCCTGGATTTGGAATAGTTTTGATACGAAAATTATTGTAACCAACACATGCTTCCGCATTCGCAAATCTGATTTGATAAATTAATGTGATTAATTGAGATTTAAAAGGAGTTTTAAATCAGAGTACACTAATTAATAAAAGGGTTTTATTAAATTTGTATACGAGAAATCCCAATAGTGACATTAGAGCCTCTTTTTCACGCGTTTAAACATAATTATAATCAATCTCATATTTTTATTTGTCAAGACTTTTGTTTGACAAATAGATCAAGTCTTTAATTTTTTGGTTGTGATTCAACCCTTAGATCCGACCCATGTGATTAGTTGTAATTTTTTATTTTGTTGTTGTTTGGTTAAATTTGAAATTTTTGTTTTATACGGGTATTTGGACCCGATGTAATACATTAGATTTCAGTTTTGTAAATTACTAAGTATTTTATAAATGTAACCAAGCAATTAGAATCAAGATCAAAATGGAGACAATCAGAAACAAGGAGTTGGAGATCTTGGATCAAGTGGGAGATTACATTCAAGGAGTTGATTTGTAACGACCTAAAGATCTCGGATCAAGTGGGAGTCTATAATGAAGTTGTTGATTTGTAAACCATAGACCAGTTCGGTTTGCGTTTGAAGGCTCGAACGAAACCAAACGACTTAGATCAAGGCTCATATCATGTTTATTTTGTTGTTTATGATGGTTGATCATTTAGGAAATAATTAAGTGGCAAAAACAAAATATTTTTCACAATCACTAAAGAAGCAATAGTAAATATAAAAGGAGTTTTATAATTACTTAAAAGGGCATTTAAATAAAAGATTATTTTCTTTAAAATATAAAAACGAATTATAAAATAAAAGGTTTATTTTATAAATACTAAAACTTGTTAGTTTAAATTGGTTCCCGAAAACTACCGACTTAGTTCTAATAGGGTATATAAAACTTAACGAGTCTAGTGTTGAAAGGAGTTTCAAACAATCGCAAACCAAAAGTAAAATTGTATTTTACTAATTGTGCGACTTGACTCATGCTACAAGTTGCCCATATGTTTTTAACCCAAAAGGTAAATAAACATATAATAAATCCCAGATAAAATGATATTCATACACCCTCCTAATACATAACACTTTCACCAATTATCCTATACCTTGATGTTAAAGATTATACTCTGCATCGGGCCTAAGGTTTTGGTAAGAGGAAAGAACTGTGATTCCTGAGTCATTTAGGCCGGTTTTTCAGTTGCATATTGAGGAGTAATATCGCATAAAGAATTAAGTGGGTGAAGTTGGGGTAAATGTACCAATGCGCAACTATACCCGTCAAGCGACCCCAAAACTGAGAGTTGTGTAGCTGACACAATTGGTAATCGTTACCTACCTGCCTAATCATACCAATGAAAAGTGCTTAGCCATTCATTGACTATGATAAATCAGGATCTCAATCCTAATTAAAATTTTGAGAATGGGTCATAATTAATTTAGAACAAGCATGATAAATACTAAAAACTTTTCTTTTGAATTTTATAGATGTCTCTACAAGACTCAAAAAGTAACAAACGTGTCAAACTATTTCACAACAAGTTCAATGGCAACAACTTTCTAGAGTGGATGAACCACTTAAGAGAGATACTAAGGGTTGAATGCAAACTATATGCCCTGGACAACGCGCTCCCTGATGAACCACCTGTTAATTTCTATGAGCGAAAGGATGAAACATGTTTGCAATGATTGTGATATAAAATGTCTTATATTAACATTGGTTTCACCTTAGCTCATGGAACAAATTAAATATCTTTCAATTCATGGGATAATTGAAAAGTTAAAAGAGAATTACGTGCCAAAAGGGAAATGGTGATGTGAGATTCTCAAGTAGATTTCAAAAGGTTTGAAATGAGGCGGGGATGTTGGTGATCATGTTGATAAGTTCAAGGGATACCTCGCTAGGCTAGAAGAGCTGGGTACCCGATGTGTCTTGAGAAGGCTATAGATCTCATCTTTAATCGTCCAAGTGGGAGTCTGTTGGATATTGGATGTCCAATCATAGATAAAAGTCAACCTTACTAATGAAAGGTATGATCCAAAGAGTTACATTTTGGAAAGCAACTAATCTAATATCTAAAGTTGTTAGATGTTAATCAATTCACGATAAACGGTTTGATGGAACTGATGATTTATTATTATAAAGATAATAATAAATGGTGATTTGTTATTTGTGAAATAACAAATGTAGATTTATTATTTATGAAATAATAAAATAAAGTGGTAATTATTATATATAAAGTAATAATTGGTGACTTTATTATTCGTGAATTAATAAAGGTAAAGGGTGAAAAGAAATTTATTTGAATAGATATTGTTTGAATTTGGAATTCGAATTATCTATTAATTATTAATAGAAATAGATATTGTTTAAAATTTTTATTTCGAATTATATTAATAATTGAAAAGGTATAATTAAATAGTTAATTATACTATAGGGTTCTAATCTTTTACAGGGGAATTAATGTAATTCCAGATCATTATAAATAAGCAGTTCCAGGCTCATTTATAAAGATCATAGTAATGTGAGAAATTAGTTTTCTCTGAAACCCTAATCGCCGCCCACCTAGCCGTTAGCTTCACCACTGTCGCCGACCAACGTCCTGCCACCACCGGCCACTTCCTGTCGTCAACTGCTGGTGACCGACCGATCGCCACCACCATGTCGCCGGAGCAGCTGTCATAGTTCGGCTGGGTCACCGAAATCCTAATTGCTGCCATCCATCGCCGCCTAGGGAAACCCTAGATCGGACGGAGTTCTTGGCGGAACCCTAGCCATCGCCGGTTGCCGTCGTGGTTCACCGTGTAGATCAGGTGATTCGGAGTGTTCCATTTCTAGATCTTCTATCGGTTTCGCGTTTCGTCTGACGAATCGTGATTTTGCACGGATCGTGGATTAAAGTCACTAGCTAGACAGTTGCTGCATCCATCGTTTCTTATTGGTGTTCTTCGTAAAGGTCGATTTCTAAACACTTTATGGTTGTGTTTGATTTAGTGTTTAAATGGCATATGATTGGATTCCTAGATTTGGGATTTGTTTTGATACAAAATTATTGTAACCAACACATGCTTCTGCACGCGCAAATCTGATTTGAGAAATTAATGTGATTAAATGAGATTTTAAACGAGTTTTAAATCAAGTTACAGAAATTAATAAATGGGTATTATTAAAAGCGTATACGAGAAATCCCAAGAAAAGCTTCCCTCCAAAACATAGAAAATCAAGTTGGACAGATCGTACACCAACTCTCTACGCACCAGCAAGGCAGCCTTTCAAGCAGCACGGTAGTTAAACCAAGTGCCAATGTCAGTGCCATCACCTTAAGAAGCGGGAAGGAAAGAGTTGATTCTCAAGCACAGATTGATGTAAAGGAGGAAAAAGTAGCAGTACAACTAAAAGAAGTCTCTCATAGCTCTAAACCTTCTATCAAACCTTGTGATCCCCCTATTCCATATCCTAAACGATTAAAGAAAGAGAAAATGGATGCTCAATACAAGAAATTTCTTGAGCTACTTAAACAGCTCCATATTAACATCCCTTTCATCAAGGCTCTCTCACAAATGCCAATATACGCAAAATTCTTGAAAAAAGTTCTCACCAAAAAGAAGAGGTTGGAGGAATTATCACATGTAGTGTGGACTGAGAAATGTTCAGCCATTTTACAAAACAAATTACCTTAAAAGAAGAATGACCCTGGGAGTGTCACTATTCCTTGCCTGATCGTTGGTCTAGCTGTTAGCAATGCTTTGGCCGACCTTGGAGCCAACATTAATTTGATTTTCTATGCGGTGTTTTTAAGACTAGGTTTAGACGAACTGAAAGCAACCCACATGAGCCTCCAATTAGATGACAGATCTATAAAATACCCCCGAGGCATTATAGAAACCATGCTTTTCAAAGTAGATAAGTTCGTCTTTTCGGTAATTTTGTAATTTTAGACACGGATGAAGAAAAAATGTACCCTCATTCTAGGTAGACCTTTCTTAAGAACAGCAAAAGCCATCATAGACTGTGACTCAGGTAAACTAACACTTAGAGAAGACGATGAAAAAGTTACATTCGACATTGAAAAATATATACAACATCCTTAGTGCCAAGACGATTCACTCTTCTTCATCGATACCATTGAATCCGACGTGAGTCGTCAACTGCAAGACGCTTCAAGGGAGGAGGCTCTCGACACATAAATCATCAGAGAAGGAGTAGCATACTCAACAACAGATTATCAAGAAGACGTGAAAGACCCTCCACCCTTGGATTCAATCAAATTCGAACAAAAAATGAAAATGTCAATTGAAGAACCACCGGCTCTAGAGTTAAAGGAGCTAGCTGCCCACGTGGACTACCCATATCATGAATCTGAATCACGCCTCCCTGTGATTATTGCATCGGATCTATCTCTAGATGAGAAAGAAAAGCTTTTCAAAACCCTCAAACGTCATAAAAAGGCAATTCCCTGGAAGATCATGGACATCAAGGTAATTATCCCGTCCTAGTGCACACACCAGATTTTAATGGAGAAGGACTACAAGCCATTGGTACAACACCAGAGGAGGTTAAATCCCAATATGCAGGAAGTAGTAAAAAAAGGAAGTTATCAAACTTCTAGATGAAGGATTGATCTATCCCATCTAGGTCTCACCATGGGTAAGTCCAGTTCAAGTCATACCAAAGAAGGGAGGTATGACAGTTGTTACAAATGAGAACTGTCACGGGATGGCGAATTTGCATAGATTATCATAAATTAAACACGCACTCGAAAAGAGAACTTTCTGCTTCCATTCATAGATCAAATGCTCGAACGTTTATCCGAGAAAATCTTCTACTGTTTTCTCGATGGGTTCTCTGGATATTTTCAAATTCCGATCGCTCCTGAAGATCAGGAGAAAACCACCTTTATATGCCCCCACGACACATTCGCCTATTGACGAATGTCGTTTGGACTTTGTAACGTCCCGCCACTTTTCAGTGCTGTATGATAGCCATTTTTCATGATATGATCGAAGACTCCATGGAATTTTTCATGAATGACTTTTCTGTTTTCGGAAATTCTTTCAATCATTGTCTCACCAATAAGGAAAGAATGTTATCAAGATGTGAGGAGACCAACCTAGTTCTAAACTGGGAGAAGTGTCATTTCATGGTCATAGAAGGCATCGACCTAGGCCATAAAATCTCAAAGGCATTGATAAAGCAAAGATCGAAACCATTTCCAAACTCCCCCCTCCCACAGTTGTCAAATGAATTAGGAGTTTTCTTGGTCATGCGAGATTTTATTATTGATTCATTAAAACTTTCTCAAAGATCGCAAGACCAATGACCCAACTCTTGGAAAAAGACACAACCTTCATCTTTTCAAATGAATTCACTGCTTCATTTAAGTCGCTAAAAGAAAAGCTTGTTAATGCACCAATTATGGTAGCTCCTGATTGGACATTACCCTTTGAAATCAGGTGTGATGCAATTGATTTCGCGGTCAGGGCCATTTTGGGCAAAGGAAGGATAAACATTTCCATCCAATCTACTATGCAAGTAAGACCCTTAACGATGCCCAGGAAAACTATAGTACAACCAAGAAGGAACTCCTTGCTGTCGTATTCGCATTCAACAAATTCCGATCATATCTTGTCCTATCCAAAACCATTGTTTATACCGATCATTCAGCTATCAATAATCTTTTCACAAATCAAGACGCCAAACCCCTTCTCATTCGATGGATCCTGCTTCTTCAAGAGTTCGATATCGAAATCCGTGATAAAAGAGGACCAGAAAACGTTGCAGCATACCATCTCTCATGACTTGAATGTTCAGTGTCACAAGAATATGTGTGGCTCAACATAAATGATCATTTTCCCCATGAAACTCTCATGCACATTTAAGAAACCAACAAGGAATATCCATGGTTTGTTGATTTTGTAAATTTCCTATCAAACAAGATACTGTTGAAAGGCATGTCTAATCAACAAAAACACAAATTTTTCGTTGATGTCAAATATTATTTTTGGGAAGACCCCCACCTATTTAGGATAGGGTCCTAATCAAGTCAAACACCGACAGGTACATGGCGATGAAGCACGGAAAATCCTTTGGCACTGTCATGAAGGACCAACAGGAGGACACCATGGAGTGGCCCTCACTGCAAGAAAAGTATTTGATGTCGGTTTCTACTAGCCCTCCATTTTCCGGGATGCGCAACACTTCGTTAGTACATGTGATGCTTGCCAACGGGCAAGAAACATCTCTACTCGTGATGAGATGCCTCAGAAAAGCACCGAGATATGTGAAATATTCGATGTTTGGGGCATGGATTTCATGGATCCATTTCCTAATTCTCACAGTAACAAGTACATACTTGTAGCAGTCAGTTACATTTCCAAATGGGTCGAGGCTCAAGCTTTGACCACAAATGATGCTAGGGCCATTTTGGGATTTCTAAAAAATTGTTCACCCGATTCGGGACTCCAAACGCGTTAATTTGTGACCGAGGAACCCACTTCTGCAATACACAACTTAGAAAGGCGTTCTTATGCTATGGAGTGAACCATATATTCTCAACACCATATCATCCACAAACCAATGGGCAAGCATAAGTTACTAATCGAGGTAACAAGTGAATCCTGGAGAAGACTAACGGACAAAACCGACACAAACTAGACGACACGCTATAGGCTTTTCGTACCGCTTACAAGACTACAATCGGTACCACACCTTTAATTCTTTCAAGATGGTTTACTGGAAGGCATGTCACCTTCAAGTAGAATTAGAACACAGGGCCTATTGGGCATTGAAAGGAGTGAATTTTGACCTCACCAAAGCCGTTAAATCCCGTTTTCTAGAAAATCATGAATTGGAAGAACTAAGAGATCAAGCTGAAGGTAACTATTTAATTTACAAGGAACGCACCAAACGATTACATGATAAGCGACTGAAGAATTATAAAGAAGTCCGTAAAGGAAACCAGGTTCACCTTTACAATTCTAGACTCCTTTTGTTTCCCGAAAAACTAAAATCCTGATGAACTGGTCCATATACTGTCAAAGACACATTCCCTTACGGAGCTGTTGAACTTGAAAAAAACAAGGGGATTTGATTTAAAGTCAACGATCATAGGTTAAAGTCCTATTCCGAAGGACCGGTTGACGAGGAAATGGAGGTTTTGTACCTCCAATGACCGATTTAAAGTCACCAAACACCCGAGAATCAAAAATTTGGTACTTGTACATAGTTAGCTTAGGAGATTACACCAAAAATCAACAAAAATCATATTTCCAGCCCAAGCATGGGTCATGCCCCATCTAGCACGCCCCCGTATCGATTGATTTAATACCGTGATCCCTGCTACATGAATACTTCATGTCACTTCATCAGAAAAATAGCAGCACAGGGCCGTGCCCCGCCCAATAGGCTATAATAGCGAGTTCAAAGCTTATTTGATCTTGCCATTAACCACTCCACAATGAGCTCCTATGAGAACATCTGCTACGGTCACAACCCATCAAAGAAACCACGAACGGAGATTCGGGAGCCCACCATGCATTGTGACACCCTAATTCCCCGAATCCCGTCACATTTGGAATTACACATGAACACATGGCAAACAGAGAATAATAGCGGAAGACTTTATTTATTAACATAAACGAGGTTAAGTTACATCAAAATGCCAAAACTATACATTA
>WOUH02032687.1:0-13067 GCA_009936405.2 Stevia rebaudiana
TAAGCTTTTTTAATCCCATACCCGGTCCCATACCCTAATAGTCGGGCCAATACCCGGCCCGGATGTTTCGGGTTTCGGGTTTTCCCATCGGGTACGGGTTCTTCTGCCATCCCTAGTTCTGTCTCTTCTAAACTAATCTTATCGTTTGACTATCCTAAAACACGGGAGGTGGGTCAAAAGACAAAACCTAAATGTATCGACCAAGGGTTAACACTTAATATGTGATGTTTTCGTCTTCAAATCTTACTAAAATCTTACTAAGGCCATAAAACCTTTGAGTGAGTCAGGGGATATTTTATGTTAGAGTATATACTCCTGAAATATTTGAACTATCCAACATTAAGTTAAAATTACAAAGGATTTCGTTGTTGATGCCTAAAGTTCGTCTAATTGATGGCGTCAAAATAATATATCAATTAAGGGAGGTGAAAGTGGGAGGTAACTAACATATACCGGCTAACAAGAGGTTATCTAACCTTGCTTTACGAGTTTACGGCAATGCCTATATGTTTTCGGAAAACAGTTTAACTAAAAAAAATGTTAAAGCATTGTGTTGCATTTCTCAAGTTGGGAAACTTTTTTATGGAAAAAGTGAAACATTTACCAAAAGTTTTGAGCAAGTAAAGTTTGGAAAATAATCAAAATATACGTTTTGACTACCTTTCCATCAAAATAGACATACATTTTTAAGATATGAAAAAATAGACATTACCAATGAAATTTGACACATACCTCCTCAGCTGTGAAGCATGTGCCTAGGCCAGAAACATGTGGGGGCCACATGTCCACCAATTAGAACTAGGCATGGATAGTCTATTGTCACGTATTAAAGGGAAGGCTTAGTCGGTGTTTTTGAGGGCTTAGCCGCTGATTTTGAATGTGGCAAGCTTAGCCAGCGCTTTTGACTATTTAGCCGGCACTTTAATGTCTATTTTCCTAAAGTCAATTGTAAAAATATCCATTTTGATGATTTACTCGTAGAACAAATAAAAAATGTGTGCATGTATTTAGGATTGGAACAAAACAACAAAAACACAACTACTGAAAAGGGAAAAAAAAAGAAAAAAATAACTCTTCCAAATAATCTTTTAGTGGTTTTTCAGTGAGACCTTCATGGGTTCTCTACCCCCATTGACCCTGTCTAAGGTGTTACCCCAAGCGTCACCAACAGATACCTTTTTTTAATAAAAAGACAAAAGGCTTCATCCTATTCATTTGACTTTGTACAATTAAAAAGTATAAAATTGCTATAAACATACTTAACTAACTTAGCAAAGACGTCGCTTGGTGAGTAAGCGGCGACACGATCATGCATGATAAAACACTAAAAACTCAAAGTTGAAACGATTGTGTATCAGCCACTTATTTATTAACACCCTTCATCGTAAGAGTGAGTGTCACTGTGTTGTGAAACTTGAAAGCGTGCTCCGCCGTAAAATCATGCGTCGCTGAAACCCGAGCATAAACATAAACTATATTTCTACAAGTCTAAAATGACAAAAAACCTTGAATTTAAAAGAAATTTAAACAAAAAAAGCACTAATAAAAAAATTTGTGTTATTCATTTGACATTGTACTTTGTATATAAGAGAGATGATAAGACCATTCGATGTACGTCGTGGGAGAGGCGTTGCCCACCACCCTTCACGCCCAAATACTGCATCACGTTAAGAAATACAAGGCATTGCCCACCACGCCTTGGCCTCACACACACCCCAACCTTTTGTTTTTGAATTCAGTTTTTTTTTTCAATAAATCACAATACAACATCTCATCCTACTATATTTTTACCCACTTAATTACACTCAAACTCAGTTGCGCATTTCCCCATCAAGTGAGTGTGAGTTTAATCTTACACATATCCTAAATGACACCTACGTGACCTCCTCACTCGCTCATAGCACCACATAGCCTAAAGGGAGGGAAAAGCTTTGAGTCAATGATGCGAAGAAACTTTTGGTTTGCATAGGAAACAATGTTTCCATTTTCAGCACCGGCACTAGTTTAGAGGTTTTATTATCAAGAATTTTCATTAGTGTTGTAAAATCAAATTTTCTAGTCAACATACCACCATGTCGGCATAATTTTATAAAATTTATCACAGGTTACAAAATTGGAAGGTCATCCTATCCTGTCATGCATTAATGCATGACATCTAAAACATTTTCATTTTTAGGGTGGGAAAAAGGTTCGACGAGACGGTTCCAACGCTTCTAGCATGAGCTTAATCGGGTCTATTTGATATCTTTTTACGCCTTCTTACTATAAGACATCTTTTTCACCTTAGATCATAAATCAGTGTTTATTATTAAAACAAGTTGTTAATGATATTTTAGTAATAACTATTTTTATGACTTTTATTTTATCAATTTTCTGGTTCTTTAAAATTAATAACTTACACATACGTGATTATTTTTTATTATAAAAATTATACCATAAATACAAGTCATTTTTATCTTTGAAATTGAGTATAGTGTTGTTAACTTTTTTTTTTTTACGTTTTTTCAGTTGATTGTGTATAATCTTCGTCATTGTGTCTTTTCTACACACCATTATGTCTGCTCGACATTGTGTTTTTCGGAATTGTCATTGTGTTTTTATTCTACAGGTCATTATGTCTTTCTTGTTCGACATTGTGTTATTCTATTATTTATTGCATTTTTTATACATGTGACTTTGTCTTTCATACAACTCATTGTGTTTTTTTTTTCTATATGTCATTATGCCTTTCATACAGGACATTGTCGATTCTGCCCGACATTGTGCTTTCCTGAACACCAACATAAGCCACAATGGAGTTCAAGAAAACACAATATCAAGCAGGATATACACAATTACGAGAGTAGGAAAAACACAATAACGAAGATTAAACACAAACTTAATTTGCGTTTTAAAGATAAAAAATGGTCGTTTTGATGGTGTAGTTTTTTTTTAAATAACGCCGTCTGCAAAATTTATGAACATATAAAAAAGTATGGGAACTTGAAAAAATGTTAAAAAAAATAGTCATTACCAAAATATTATCCAACAACGTTTTCTCTTAAAACTTGATATCAAGAATCAACTATAAATCTAATGACATCAAAACCTTTTTACGATAAGCCCCTAGTTAACATTTTCCTTAGAACTAAAATTATATAAATACCTTAATTATTTTGTTACAATCTATTGTTTCTAGAAGATTAGGGTTAGCACTTGACATAACATACTGCCGTTGGTAAATAAAATATCATATCTAATAAAGAATAACAATATGTCACGAGTCACCTTCCATTAAGCTACATGACACGTGACAATTGATTGTTGGATAATGTTTTAAAATTTTAACAAATTCTATTTAATAAATGCACAATTATAATAAATACAATTTAATTTATTTTCAAATTTTCCTTTTATATAACAACCCGATTTCAGGGATTCTAATATCTTAATTTTATGAGATACACAATAAATGCAGTTCACGGGTCAAAAGACTATTTGTTTTCTTAAACTTTCCTTCTAAAAACCCTTTTAATTGTATTTTTTTTCTATTTTATAAATATTAAAATTATTTACTTTATTTATATCTGTTTATTTTACATATGATTGCACAATAATATTAATTTTAATATAGATCCTTGTAATACATGGGTCAATAGGCTAGTATTATAACAAATGAGTAACTAAATCCGACGTGTGCCAATATTTTTTACATTCATTGACACATGTCATCATTAGGTAGTTCTCAATATTTTAAACATTAATTTTATTTAATAAATATAATTACGTCAAACTTCCATATTATAAAAGATATTCAAAATCTATTTTTTCTAATATAATGAAAAATACAATCTTGTCAAACTTTTTATTATTGATTAAAAAATTAAAATTTATTATTTATATCTCTTATTTAAACATTTATTAATTTTTATGAATAATAACTTATTTTTATTTTAACTATTACATACACAATTCAAAACTATTAAATTCAAATTTAAAAAAGAAAATCATAACAAATGTTTCATATGATTTATTATATTTTTCTTTTAAAGTTGAATTTTTTCATACATGGGTTATGAACCTAGTTAACATAGCAAATAAGTATTTGACATAAGTATTTGTATTCAAAATTGAAGTAGCATAATAATGGTAATGGTTAATTGGTTATATGTCAATTATATTCAAGTGGGAATTGGGAAAGAAGTTCAAAACTACGTTTTAATCTTCCGGGATCATTATTCAAACCCTCGTTTTCATCTTGAAATACACTTTACGCTTTATAATAATTAGACTTTTCTCAAGCTCATAGTACACTTACGACTCTTATTTATGATATCATCTTTAGATAAGCACGCCAACTCTTTAAATGCATTGGGTAGTAGAAACAAATCTAGGGGTGTCGTTTGATTCTGAAATTTATTAGAGTTAGTGTGACATGTGTCATTTTTACCCTCTACTTCCTTATGGCGTAATGAAACTCTCGTAACCCTAATTCCAACAAATGCATCCTTTGGGTTCCTAAACCCGCAAATGCATCCCGTCCATGAAAACCCGTGATCTTGCAATTCATTACCCATAGAAGCGGCTAAAGCTTCAGCCCGGCCAACCCAAGCCCCATGCTTAGAATTGTAACATTAGTTGAATATAAAGTTTAATTTGAGACTTAATGTATTCTCATAAAAGTACAAATATGTTTGATTGGTACATTTGCTATTATATCATAAAGTGTAAATAACTTATTAGATGGTGGTGGTGGCGGCAACGAAAGTTGGGTGCAAGCGGAAAAAAAATACGGTTGCGGGTGGCGAAGGTTGGTGGCGGAGATGGTTTGGAGGCGGTCGATGGTGTGTACTTAAAACATACCTATCGAATTTTTTGAAACATGAAAAGATTTATAATTCCGTTAATTGTTAGATTTGGTTGGAATGAATTTCAATTTCAATTTTTTCTCTTATTCTACTAAACGCAACAAAGAATGAAATCAATTTAAATTTTAATTCACTTAAATTCTGATTAATATCTTCCTATCAATCCCTGTAACATGCACAATCGAATGATGTTTAATCTAGCGAGACTAGGTAATCCATTGTTATTTTGATAATGCTTGATTCTATAAAAAATGTAGTGAGATATTGGCCAACTTAGACTCATTAATTGAATAATCCATATATTTAATTTTGAAAATCAAAACCTTTTACATAAAAAAAAAAAAAGCTAAACAAGCTGCTTTGCTAGACATTTATAGATAGCAAAACTACGTCTTTTACAAACCAAGCTTTAGGGGTCATAATGGGTATATTTTTATATTGTAATTTTATATGTAAATTAAATACAACTGGTGTGGACATGATCATATTTGTGACTGATTCCATTAATTATTAATATATATAGTATCTAATTATTTTGTTTTATTTATCAGTGATCAGATTTTAGTAATAAAAATTGCATGCACCAAACTTCGGCATATCTAAAGTAGAAGTATATATACGAGTTGAAATATTAAGCATAATAATACATGAAAGTGAGTTTTATAGGTTTCATAAGTCAAAAAGGTGTTACATCATTCGCTTGCCAAAAAACCAAAATTCTTGATCAATTAACCAAAAAGTGGTCGATGATTGACTCATCTATATTCTATAATAGACATAATCACATAAAATATTTTAATGACTGATTTCGATTTCTCAATAAGTTTGAGATTTATGCTTTAGAATTGTTAGTCTGTTAAATTACTTCATTTGAAATTTATGAATACAATAAATATATTTTAGGAGGTGATGATAAGAAGAGTTTTTATAGTAAGAAGGCGTAGAAAGGGTATTAAATGAACCTCGATTGAGCTAATGTTAACGGCGTTGGAACCGTCATCAATAAGGATCATTCCAATTTGATCCTGACCCTATTTCACGGTACGAGTCTTACTCTATAATCTACAAGTTTTACGAGCCAATTTTACAAACCAAATCAGTTTATTTGGACCATATTGAATTCGTTTATAGAAACTCTTAATAAACTAAGAATTAAATGGAAAATATTAGATCTACATTTAATTTAACCACAACTATTTTGGATGATCTGACTCAATCCACTATATAAGCCAATTGTCACCCGACTCTAAGGATACCCTTGAACAAAAGTGCCTTAAAAAGTCACAATGATTTCAGAATGTAAAAGCTACGTTCTAAACACTTATCTTGTTCAATCCAATTTCTAATATGTTTTGTTTTTTTTTTAATTTACAACTGATTTTTTATATTTTTTATAGATTTGAATTATAAAAATTGTTCATAAAACCTATAGGTCCAATATCACTAATTAAGAAGAATGAGAACTCGAGTGGGATATTTGGATGATGATGAATATATGAATGTTTATGATGTTAACTTCCAGTTGAAATTTGGATGAATTATTGTACCACATTTATTGAGTGGGGAGTTTTTATTTTTATTTATTTATTTATTTATTTTTTTAGAAAAGAAAAGATAAAAGCGTACACAACAATCTGAGTCTCTATTTGTTAATTAGATGAAAAAAATATATAAATTAAACATTAAAATGCTAAAGAAAATTACAAAGCCGGCTACTCTTAATTATTGGTATAAATTATTCTATACCAATTGTACCAAATGAATAGTAACAGTTATTAAGTTTTCGTTAGTACTTAATATAGTATAATGTATGAGAACTAGTTTAGCTGATTTGGATAATCTTACTTAAAATCTTAGCTATATAATTAGAATTTTAGATTGTCATCTTTATCAAATCTTGATCAAAGAGAGACCGAGAAACAATATTGGGTTAGTGGCCTTTTGGCCTTAACTTTCTAAAAAGGGTGATAGGGAATAAGAAGTGTCATATATCTTTTGTAATATGGTCAGAACATTATTGTGTAAATGAAGACTAATTGACACAATTTAGTTCGGATGAATCATTTCTCAGTCTATGCGTCTAAATTAATGAGATTGTGTAGTTTATCTATATGATTTTGATGTCGGGAAACATAGCTCTTGTTCAACTTATTCATTATATCATAGTGTGGGAAAAAAAATGAAAATCTTGTTAACTAGAAGATATCTTTGTTCTTGCGAAAGTCACGGTGAGAACAAGGATTTCCTTGGGTTTGTCATTTACTAAAGATAACATTTAGTTTTTTTTTTAGACAATGAAGATTGGAAAGTCTGTCTTAAACAATTGAATTGGTGAATGTATTTGAATGGTTGCGCAATTTTAACTATAAAGGTACTTAAAAGTAGGGATAAGATCGGTACCATACCAATACCGAAATTTGAGAAATGTTGGTATTGTTATTGAATCTATCGGTACGATATGAGTACTTGTTACGAATTCTTATCTCTAGATCAATGATATCGATATCGCACTAATACCGAAAATATTGATACCGAATTTTTAAAGAAGTAGATACCAATTCATATATATTTTATCATATCTAATAAAGTCTATCGTTAAGGACTTTAATTAAGTCTCGTTTTTTAACCCCCAGTCCAATTAAGAATCATGCATTTGCCAAGACCAAGATTAGAAACCGTTACCTTCTACGAAATTTTCTTTTTTTACATTATATCACTATCAAAAGTCAAAGTCGAACTCGAACTCGAACTTTATAAATCTAGCTTTAAACATGTAAAACTCGAGATCCTAAAAGTTATACAAGTTGAGCTCGAGCTTATACAACCCTAAATTCAACTCAACTCCATTAGAACCTAAGTTGGAGTGATTGTTGTCTATAAAAAAGAAAAGATAGAACAATAACAAACGCTTAATTTTCTAAAAACTTTAAATTACACAATAACAACTATTAAACTATTATATACCAGGAGCGATTGCTTTCTGAACATTGAAAAGATGTAATGTATTAACGATCACAAAAACTTATATCTCACGCTGTCTTTTGCGCTACATATTATCTTACAACTTGGCGCCTTGAAATTACTTCATACATAATTGTTAAGTTACACAAGTTTTGACAAAGAAAGTTAATTACTTAATTCAACTTAATCAACCTTGAAGGTGTTAAAGGTTCATAAGAACCATACCCTTTGCCCATCTGATCTGCACCGTTGGTTCCCAATCGACGGTGAGGATTAAACGGACTGCATGATCCATACGCAAAACTCCATCCAACTGACTTCACCTCCATCTCCGTCAACACCCTGCAAAACAGATCCACATCGCACGGAAGCATTATAGGTCCATCACAGCTGTAACCGTATTCCGTTTCCGCATCTTCTAGAAGCATCGTGAACAATGGGTGATTCACGTATTTCGTCTTCACGACGAACTTTTGTTTCTCCGGTCCCACACACACCGGAATATACCCCTCCGGTGTCGTTTTCTTCCTCGTCTCCTCACAGCAGCCATCAACGCCGTCAATTATGCTGCGGCAGCGCGGTAAAGATCGACAACGGTTCCATGTCTGAGCGAGAAAGTTCTTCTTTCCGGTGTTGGTCTTCACGGATTCCATGTATAGATTTGTAATCTTGCTATTGATTTGCTAACAAAATTGAAAATTTAGGCTAAATCAATAACTGATCTAGTTTCTGGCTTTGTTTCGTTTAGTATCTATCAAGTATCTGAGATTGAAGGTTGGATGATGGAAATTGGGCGGTTGTGTGAAGGATTTTATAATGGGAAGTGGGTTGAGAGCTGAACCGGGTAATACCCGAATACAGTCCATGAAAGCAAATATCGTCTAACTAATTATTAATTAATAGTTTTTGGTTTCCTCAACGCGTGAAGAAGTTATCCCACGTTATTTACTATTCGTTATTTCGTTCTGTCTCTTCTAAACTAATCTTATCGTTTGACTATCCCAGTGGCGGATCTAGACATCCGGGCTAGGGGTCTCCTCTTTCCAAAAAATTTTTTTATCTCGTACATTCAAGTTAAAAAAAAAACACAATTAATTAAAAAACTAATAAATTATGCCAAATTTAATAGATTTGGTTCGCGAGAGGCGGTTTTTTTTTTACTTTCTTTTTTGAAACTGATGTATTTTTTAATAGATTTGGTTCAAAAAACATAGTAGGGGTATCCAAATTTTCATTTGGCGGTCTCACGCTATACAGAACATAAAAAAAATATTTTTTCTCCACTACGTGCGGAAAATTCAGCGGTCTCCCGGGAGACCTCTGGGCTCTACATAGAACCGCCCCTGCGTTGCAATGCGTGGGTCTCTTTAACTAGTGATATCAAAGGTTGAATTCATATAAGTAAATATAAAATTACAGGTAAACCAATGGGCTATGCGTGTATGTCGATTTTTGATAAAATTTACATGGAAGGTAGATAAAAATAATCATATCGCAGTGACATGTTTGAAGTTTAAGAAAATATTATGTTCAGAACCAGATGATTTTGATTTTTATTTATTTATAAAGATAAGCACATATATTTTTATTGATAATTATATAAAAAATAGAAAAAACAACAAATTTTCCGGTTCGATCAGCCGGTCAACCCAAAAACGGTTCCAACCCCCTAACTGGACCGGCACAAATGCTAACTTTTACCGCACCCGATGGCGAAGCTTTTAAAGGGCTCGAGGGATCTGACTCTCCCGTTTATTAGCCCATAAGTTTAAATTTATGGGTTTTCGTCATAGATCGAATTCTATACATATTGAGTTTGACCCCTGTTTTTTTCTCTAAAACCTATTGCCTCCCTTGAAAACAGACTAAGAACGACTTTGAATTTAAATTGGCTTGCGTTTGAGTTAATTACTACTTAAAAACAAATTAGGCTCTTAAAGATTGCACTCTGAATTGTGTGATTGGGCTGAGAACTTGGAAGACTCGTATATCTTTGCTTTCTTTGACAAGCGAATTAAAAGAGACAATCACTTATTTTTTCTCTCTTGCTGGACTGGTAGTAAAAGTTGAGAACAAAATGTATATAATCCATGAAACTTAGATCCAAGAATTGAAGACATGCATACAAATACACACCACAAACATTAGAAGGTAATAAAACACATAGTCACACTATTACCACACAATAATCTAGTTTCTGTTTACTATAATGAAGTTTTAGTAACAAAACACAGTCACACCAACTCGGCAACACCGCACCTTATTTTTGTTTATGAATACCGTAAGATATATTAATTATTTAATAGGTATATTACCTATCTTGGGTAATTAATTTGAAAAAATGGTTACACTTATTCTTTGTTTAAAAGTTAAAACTACTCGAAAAGGATACTTTGAAAATTCATTTGAGTTTTATAAACCATGTAAACTCATATTTTATATATGTAACTTAACAATGCCTTTTTTATATCTTACATTTAGTTTTATGACTTTTGATTGAAAAAAATAATAAAAAAGCGTCGATTAAATTTTTTAAACAATTATTTTAATACTTTTGTTTTTGGTAAAACGTATGTTACATATGTAAAAATCATTATTATATATGTAAAACATCTGCAACTCTTCTTACACGTGAAAAAGTCTTTTTTGTAATATTTAAAAAAAAAATTCAACGTTTTTTCTATAAAAAGTGACAAAATACATATAAAACTTACCATGTTTTTAAATAATGATTTTTATATGGGTTTCATGAGTTTCTCAACTCAACTTTTTTTTTGTTTGAACGGTAAACACACGTACTCATTTAAACCACTTCTAAATCTACGTCATGCCCGTCTTTAGCAGGATTTGAACATTCAACCCCTAATTTTAAGGTAAGGCATAGTGTTTTCATTATATACATTCTCATCTATACCGATAATAATATTTATGAGTCTAAGCTTTCTATTATTCCTCTAATAATATTGTAATAACGATTCTAACTAGCATTAGTTATTTTATGTACTTCAAATTATATTTAAGTTACCCAACTTTGTCATAACTCTAATGGTCCATGACATCTTTGGTATTAATACAAAATCGTCATTAAACGATTTTGCATTAATTATATGATATCTTAGGCTTAGCATTAAATTATGAAATCTTGAAAAAATCATGTGTTGCGATGTATACATATACGTCGACAACGTTTTCAAAGACCTTCATATTCCGGGATAATAGTATAGTACACCCTTATATCCTGGGAGAGTTGTATAGTTACAAACCCCATGAATTAGCATCATATTCGATTTTTTGGTCCCAAGTATAAAAGGGCGTTGTGTTGACGTTAACAAATTCACATTGATAGACAAATCAACCAACCTCGAGTATGGTTTTATATATGTCTAGTAACTTGAGAATACCAAGATCAAGGTTAAGGGCCATGCTGATTCTAGTTCTTAAAACAATATCAATGTCTCATTTTTCCTTTATATATATTATATTTTTATGTTTAGCTTGGAAACGAGGTATGCGAGTTTGCAAAAACCCTATATGATTCTTTTAGTTGTACTTGTTATTCTTGAAGTTTTTGTCATATAAAGAAGATCAAAGTCGGTTGATTTGTCTGTCATTGTGGATTAGTTATTGAACATGCAATGCCTTATGCTTTAGATCAAAAAACCATATATGGTATTATTTATACGGGTATCGACACTATATATATACACAAGCACATCTCTATATTTGATTGGTAATCGGGTATCATTCCCTTGCTTTTCTTTCACAACACCTCATATTTAAACATTTTTTTTCTTAAACTATGAATCTAACCAGATCACTGGAGGCTTCTTTCTGGACTAAAGTTGTAGGGCGACTCTAGTGATCTTTCATGTTTATGATGTTATCAGGTTCATTGATGCGAGGTTCACATGCTTCATGCTAATCTTACCGGAGTATTTGATACACACAAGTAGAGGTTGTGTCGTATTGAACTTCTCCGACTTTTGATTACTAAACAATGCAAATCAACTGATGACGTATGTCCAGTCCGGACAAGACGAACTAATAACCAAAGTCTGGCCCGATCATGCGGCCATCGCCAAGTACTGAAAGTTTGTATAAAAACATTAAGTCCGGCACTTGACAAAATAGAATATATAACTAATTACCGGATCAATCATCTGGTCGTTAACACGACAAAAGACCAGGCTCGTAGTACAGACCAGCGCTGCCAGTAACGGTCCTTTACCAAAAATAGGCCAACAACAGGAATTTCAGAGACCGTCTGGTGACAGGCCTACCCCAAAATGGGAGGCGCACTCACTCGACAGTTGTACACAAATGGAATACTATAAATACACATAATTCCCAAGGTATGATCTCATTCAATTATATGTTAATCAATCACCTTCAACTTACATATAATTATTCTGACGCCCAAGCTTGGTCACAGGGACACACCCTGTCCCGTGTGACGAGTTAACGGCGCTGTTACTTGTGCAGATTCTTGATCACCTGTCCGAAGCTACTTTGTCACATCCTTGTGTAGTTCGGGACCTCTAGAGGAAGTTTGTACTTCCGAAGATACCCGATTCTACATCAACAAAAGCTTCATTAACGTCTATGTATCCCAGCATGCTAAGTTAATCAACCAACCACCTTTTTTGTACGATAAATTAATGATTTGTACAATAATCGCCTTTACTTTATTGAGATTTATCGATTGTCCTTCCATGCGAATGAACAAGTTACTATAAATAGCAGTTTCATATTCTTTATCTGTAAGTTTGAATCTCAGAGTGTTGAGAGAGTATTCGTGAATTTTGTTCTTAAACGTATGTAATATGTATTCTTCTTCGGTATAATGTTGTAATCATTTGTTAATACATCACCCGATTTGTGTTTTACATCCATTTATGTACATGAATTCATCAAACTTCCGTCAGATCTTGATTCGAGCTAAGTTATCGATCCAAATTGGTTTCTACAAAGATCCATTTGGGATTGCCCTAATTATCGTAGCATATAGAGAAGCTTATGACTAGAGGATTAAGAAAAATGATAACACGATATTCATTATTCTATCTCTCCTCTGCCATTTTATTTACCTGATATTTGGGTTCTTATCACAATGACGAAACATTTGATACTTCAATAGTTCAATGCTCATGTCGAGTAAATTTACTCTCAAACATCATATTGATTGTATGGATTTGTCTTTTTAAGCAATCAAAGTGCAAAGGAATTCATATAAGTTGCAAGAAAAACATCAATAAAATA
>WOUH02032708.1:0-13061 GCA_009936405.2 Stevia rebaudiana
CTAACCCACCACTCCTTCGATATACCATGATCATGCCATTGCTAGTATCTAGGAAATCAAACAACTACCATCCTCTTCCCAATATACTACTCTAGATGGTTGTCATGATCTCTTCACGTTTTACTCAAGCTTATGAACAACCTTATCCCATAATCTCCAGAGTATTTATTTTACAACTATCTACACTCACATCCAGAGTGTTTATCATATACTATCTACGCTCGACATCCAGAGTGTTTATCTTATAGCTATTATCACAATCTACACTCAACATTCAGATTATCAATAACTATATCCTCTGTACTCATCCTCTGAGTATCCTTTCAACTCACATTTTATCACTATCTATACTCATAACTATGAGTATCTATTCTTTAGATTAAGAACCACTGTAATCCCCGTTTACCATGGGCATTACAACGACATGTTTATAATATAATCCCGATCCACACGGACATTACAACGACATGTTTATAATATAATCCCGATCTACACCAGCATTACAATGAAATGTTTATACACATACTATATCACACAAAATATATAGTTCTTAATCAACTAGACTCTCGACAGTAGTATGCTAGGCCCAAAAACATTTATCAAATAAAAGGCTGATAGAACTCACCTCAATCGAGCAGAACCTCCGCTTATTGCTCCTAAGGATTTCCCACTCTTCCGACTTCACACGCGAACCGAGAGCTTCCCGAGAGCCTTCCGATGTTTCCCGAACACCTCACTATTTCCACTATGAGTCTAGAGGGGTATTTGAGCATAAAACGGGCCAGAGAAATGAAATCGGAGTGTGGAAATGAGGCTGCCCGAGAGCAGCTATTTATAGGCGATTCAGCAATCCCTCGCGTGGCGCGAGGATTTGGAGTTGAGACTCTCGCGTGGCGCGAGCGGTGGGGCGGTTCCGAGTCCTCGTGGCTTCGCCACGTGTCCCTGTGACTCACCATGGTTCTTGACACGTGTCTCGGCCGTCTGACGCGTGTCCGATGACGTGTCCCAGACTGGTTAATCTTGTTTCGTCATTTCCCGCTTCATACGAGCTCCGTTTCGCACGCGGTTTTCGCCTACGTTCACGATTTTTAATTCTCTATCTAACCCCACTGGTTTCACTTCCAAATGAGGTGTTTAGATTTTGACCTTTTCCCACGCTTCTCGTTAAGCGTGTATCTTTCAAACCGTTGCTTAAATCAAAATTTCGCATACACTCATTTGACTCTAAATTATCCAACGAACATAATCATGAGATAATTATTTTTAGGCTCGGGAATTGTTCAATCGTCTCGGTGCGTTTGTCGAGGCCTCACGGGTTTTCCTTTTGTCTTTCTCTTTACTATCATAACCAACTAGGTTATACCTTATCTGAAAACCGGGTGTTACATATTGCCTTTTCATTTTATTCTTATATTCAAACCATAATTCAAGACCCTGCGACATTGTATTCAAGATTTACAATGTTCATATATCACCATAATCTAAAGCTTCATTAAGTCTCTATACATTCGTTCCATGATATTATGCATATGTTTAGTGACATTTACTTATCATTTTAACCCATGTTTCATAATGTCACATACTCTATTAATATTCATTATTAATTGAAATCATCCATATACTAAGTCATACGAACATCAAATTTCATTAAGATCTAAGTTGAGTTTTCATTTGGAACCGCAAACGCATACAATATTCAATATTCAATTTCATCAAGTTCAGGTATCATATGGTGGACTTGTAATAATCCTTTGGGTTAAGATTGGTTACCCCAAACTTCATGTGAATACAAAGACTACTCTATAATTTTACACTTTCCGATCTGGTCAGAGTTTACGGTTCTACGTGACGAACACCTTCGACCTATACAGTCAAAGTATGTTATACCAAACACCATGCGAACTGCAATAATCTCGATCTTGTAAGGAATTCACTTTCAATACCAACTCCTCCATGTGTTAAGTCATGTGTGATGGCGAGGAACTAAAGTAACCATGTAAGACTGCTAAGCGTTGCGGGTGCACATGTAACGGCAATTTGCTTTACATGAGAATCTTAGTGAATCTTGTTGTACAAGATAAGAACCACAAACAGAGAAACTCATAATCAAAATCGCAAACACAATTGAATCTAAGCACTCATTTGAGACTCTAAACTTATTTAAATCTCAATTCCTATTCCAAACTTTAAACTACACACCTATTTAAATATCAAATTCAAAAATTTGGGTTACCTTTATATTCGAATCCAATGTTTTTTACTACATTTTTAATCAAATAATTTCGATTTTACACTTATTCAAATTTCAAGTTCAATTTCAAGTTAACATTTTTATTCAAATGTCAAATTCAAAACTTCACGCCACGATTTGTAAGCAATGATGATCATATACATTAGATTACACATTTATTCAAACGATAATTCAATGGTTAGACTACAAATTTTTATTTAAATAACCATTTAAGGTCTTAGAATACCGTTTCATTTAAATCCAAGACCTTACTCCAAAACTTATAAATTTAAAACCATGTTACAAACAATATCAGGCTACTATCCTTAATGTTCAAGAGTATTCAAACGTAACCTCCTATCCCAATACGATAACCAATCAATGTATGATTCTAAAATACCTTAAGCTCAATACCTTACAAACAAATTCTAATTTTCATAATAGTTCCATTGATGTGTTAGCATTACCATATGATCTTGCTAAAGCATATGCTCATATATTAAATATGTGGTGGATTAGTGGCTGGGTTCACCCAACATATACCCTATATATAAGCATCGACAATACATGAAGGTACACTTTAATAATAAATTATGAGAAACTGACTCCTATTTGAAAACCAATACATGTAGCTTTTCTCTTAAAGTAGGGGAGAAGTATATTACCTATCACTTTCCTAAACATTCTACTGTGATCATTTGTATTCTAACAAACCTACTACCACCTGGTAAACCCTTAAACTTTTCTGTTAATCTTCCGTAATATTTCAAATCTATTCAAACACATTAATGATCACATTTTCAAACATAAACGAATACTTCATCTCTTTTATCAAGGAAATTTTAAATTAATAAAAGTTCAAACCCTGCTATGAAGATTCATCTATATCTAATTCTAGATCTTTAGAAAGAGAACAAACCTAAGACATTACACTTTTATCTAACCACTTTTATGATTGGTGATAATCATTTAACCCACCTCTAGTCTACAGTGACGTGATGAACCGCATACCTAATTCATGACAACACTCAAATCTCATCATCCTTCCGCCTCAATGCAAACCCGTTAATTTAGGAATCAACATGAATAAGGATACTAGACCTCATGGAAAAGTTCCTTACCTACTTAAAAAAGTTAAACATTAATCATATATTAGGTTATGTGACTGACTCGTGATCATCACTATGAAATGTGAAATCATAGCTATGAAATTTATTTCCAAGCTCCCAAGTTAATCAACAACCATTCTATCAAACCATTATCTTGCATGTAGGTCCACTCAACATCCTTATCGGAACTAGGGTTGTGACTTACAAACTTAAAATAAACACATTTATTCCATGCTTTCAGCATGCTCGATGATCTCTATGTTCTTCTTTCGATGTACATTGGTGATTTCATGCATCGAGTCGAGAAACTTGTGGAGAACCGTAAATCGAGAAATCAAGAATCTTTGTAAACTCTTCAACATGTGTTCATTGGTGAATCAATGCAGTTAAGAGAGAAACCATGGGAGATTCTTGGATCGGGAAACAACTCAAACATAGCCAAATCTCAATAATTCAAATTATCACGAATTCAATTCTGGACTAAAATTCACCTATACCCATAAAGACTTGTAAAATCTTCATTTGGTAAAATTCTAAAGCATGGGAGACTATAACATTTAGTATTTTTCCAATCATTATTTGTCTTCTTTACTATTAATGAACGACATGGAATTTATTCTACTTCATTCCGTCAAAAATCCCATACAAATATATATATAAATACTTATTTAAATATACATGTAATTTTCATGTTAAATTAATCAATAAAGAATTATTAATTTTAAAGTATAAGTGAAACAAAAATTCAATATTTAATAGAAATGTTATTTTATATTCATTTTTTATTTTCTGTGGTTAAATTCCAAGAAAATAAACTTTAATTCAGTTAAAATGGGTGCATGGTGTCCTAAGTATTAACACTGAAACTCAGTAGGGCCTTTGGTGCCAAAAGCCAACTTCCACCCAGTTTGACCCAGTCAACAGCAACACTCACGCCTCTAGTGTTTCTTCCACGATTTTCCGGTGACCGGAATTCTGCCGGAGTTACGCCGGCGACAACACCAACAACGCGTTTCTCAACCAAAATAGAAACCGTTTCTACCGCAACTTGTCTCCGGTAATCACGGAGTCAAATCAACTACAAATTTCATCCAAATTACAACAATTAACGCGTAACTGATTAACCATTTACCAAACAAAAACCCAAAAATCACACTCCTGGTTTGCGAGTGGTTTAGACTATAAAACTTTGGAGAAATCACGTCAAAAACTTTTCGAACACCCTAACAACACTAGAGCACACAACCGATCCAAAGCAAAACAGATCCGGTCGCTGCCATAGAACCATCGACGCTGCTGCCTTCGCGGGAGTCGACCTCATCTCTTGCGCATCGTCAGTCCAAAGTATAACCATCATTCATCTCGGTTTCACCTGTTTTTCAAAAGTCCCATGTCAATTTTAAGTCCCTGTTTAATTCTTCAATTTGATTCAGTCTACAATTAGAGTTCTATATGAAAACCATATTCGAACAAAACCAATACTTCAAAAATTAGAACACAAAACTTTTGGAAGATCCCACTCTTGGAACGGTGGTTAATCAGTTGCCTATTAAACATAGATCACGGGTTCCATCCTTGCTACGCCCCTTTTTCTTGATATATATAATATTTTTTTAGTTTTAACAATTTTAAAATGTAATAAACTTTAACAAACTATAACTTATTCATTTTAACTCCATTTTCAACCCACTATATATCAAAATTCATCATTTTCAATGCTTAATTTTATAAAAATATAATTTGACATTTTCATTTGAGTTTATTAAAAAAAGGTTATTTTAGTCATTAAAGCTTATAAATTAAATACAAAAGTTAACCTATTATATAGAATTTTCAGAGAATTATTTATAATTTATTCTTCACATAGTTATATAAATCTTAATTAGTTTAGCTAAATCAAAGTTTACTATACTAATATAACTACTATCAAATCCATAATCCAAAACGAAAAATCATTAAATCTAAGTTATTAGACACTCTTTGTGGTCATATAATTATTCGAAATTAGTCTAACTCTAAGATTTATTATCATATCATATTCTAAAATGAATTGTGATTCTTGGATTATTACAGCTATACAAGTTGTGATATTCGGGATCGCTTTGCAAACTGTGAGTATTTCCTAATCTTTTTCTCGCTTACTTTTGATTTCGGGCTGTTACACATGTCACGTATTCAAATTATTATTTCATAGAAATTCATGATTCACATGTGAATCATAAGTGTTTATTTGATGACTAGATGAACTGCATGTTATGTGTTTATGTGCTACTTGAATTAATTGTCATACATCATTCCAAATCATGAGAGTGTTTTATCTCTCTACATATTCAGAAACATACATAAGAGTGTTTTATCTTTTAATCAAGCCAATATAAATGAATAAGATTTGATTATCTTAATTTGTTTGCATGGAGGCTACTCAGTTCCATCAGTACATTTATCATGATTCATATAAATCTTAGATCGCATAATTTTTAAATTAAATATATTATATATATTGAAATGCTCACCAACTACTTTTGTATTTGATACTCTTTATTTTACATGTGTAACAGGTTAAGTAAAAGCATGGCCTAGATTAAATAAATTTAAATTATTATTTGTATAAGCTTTTGTTTTGTTGTTATTTATACTTTGAACTAATAAAGGAAAACTTTTGCATGATAAATATTGTAACACTCGTGGCACGTGCGATGAGCAATCGTGTCACGCTCCGTTGATTCCGCCGTCGGTTGGGGTGTGACACTTCGGTCTGTGGTTGGGAATTATAGGTGAAAGAGATGCAAAATGATGTGTAAAGGGTCCAAGACCCAGCCTCCCTCCTCTTTGAAAATGTGGCAATCTTTTTTATTTATAAGTTGTTGGATGGTTGAGCACGGACCGTGCTGAGCTAGGGACGGCCCTGTGCTGGGGCTGAGCATGGGGATGTGCTGGACTAGGCACGGCCCCGTTGTCAAGTTTTTCACCTGGGACATGCAAATCTGGTCGGCACGGGGGCGTGTTGAGCTAGGCACGGGGCAATGTTCACCATGACTGATAGAACATTTGATTTCGTCTTTTTTCTGATTAGGCATGGGGGCGTGTTAAGTGGGCATGGGGGTGTGTTGGACGCCAAAACAACATATTTTCTTAGTTTAAGTCCTTATTTTGCTTGTTTTTTGGTTTGCCCGACCAATCTTACCTGAAAATACAAATTAAGCATAATAAGTATCAAATCCTTATAAAACCTCTACTAATTTATATAAAATGGGTGATTAATGTTGTAAATAATATGTATAATTTAATGCATATCACTACACATGCGAAATAATACACCACTCAAGACCACAACGGACGTGTATGGCAACTAAAAGAATGAAAATATACACATGTTATTTGCACTATGATGGTGGAGGCACGACCATCCACTAACGCGTGGGTGTGGTAGTCTTTAGTACTACCTATATTCCACATATATTCCACATGACACTTAGGGGGCGTTTGGTACAAAGAATTTGGCAAATTGGATTTTAATAATCCCAGCTTTAAACCGTTGGCTTGTAATAATCCAAACTCAAGAAAATGTTACCAACAGTCCAAACTTTTATATCAATTACTTGTGTCAGTCCCTAACTAACGGAAGCTAACTCCGTTAGCATATTGCTGACTTGGCACAACGCCACATCAGCAAATCCGTGCCATGTCAGCAAATATTGCCATGTCAGCATGACATGTCAGAAAAATCTTGCCACGTCAGCAATAGGTTAACGGAGTTAGCTTCCGTTAGTTAGAGACTACCACAAGTAAATGATATAAAAGTTTGGACTATTGGTAACAATTTTCTGAGTTGGGATTATTGCAAGCTAATGAGTCAAGGTTTGGATTATTAAAATCCAATTTGCCAAAGAATTTTAATGAAAGGAATTGGGATTTGGTGGAATTAAGATAATTACATTCAAATTTCTCATTCTATTTGGTATGCAAGTTAAAAGACAGAATTTGAATGTTAATAAAAGAAATTAGACCAAATTGCCCTCGTTATCTACCGTGACCTCAAGAACTCTGCACATGGATCTAGGGCTTCATCTTCAACATCCCATGGTCTTCTTTAGTAGCCCCTAATATTTTTAAACACCTGATTCTTCTTCGAATGCCCATAATCAATCGTAGATATATGTTTATTGTGGTTTTCGGGGCTTCTCCAACAATACCAAACTACAACTGAAATTATAACCAGCCATACTTAGCAAAGAGTTTTAGAGATGGCACCATTTACATTTGGGTTCGATTATTGACTATAGGTTCAACAACCCTGTTCACTTTTAGTTTCTTCTCTTTTTCTGTTCAATTTAGTATGCTCTTGTTCAAGTTTTGTTTTTTCTTCTCGAAGTTAACTTCTTTGGATTTCTTTTCGATTTGAACTTCAAAAACGAAAATTTTATTTGGTTGGTTAAAGATTCATTGATGTATATGATGTTAGAAAAATACAAATGGCTTTTCAGTCATTTGGTTTGAGTACCTGCATTGACATGATTTTTGGTAAGCATCGCAGAAAGAGGGATTGCATCCTCTACTCTTGTCAGGTTACGAACCCAAACGGTGTCTTGGATCTGCATCGGTAGTCCACATATGTATTTTTCAATGACTTAGTTCAAAGGAGTAACCAAATGGGGAACCAACAGACTAAGTTCAGTTGGTGCAAGAGTTTATTAACAGCTTTCGGTTATTATTGAAGACAGAGTATTAGTATTACATGTATTTTGAATTTTATTTTTTAGTTTTAGTTTAGCATGTATGTGTGAGGGTGTGCTAGCTAGTACTATAAATAGTTTAGTGTTTCACTTGTAAGGGTGACTTTCCAAGACTCTCCAACATTTCACTTAGATATTGAGAGATATTCTAGAGAGAGAAAGTTGAGAGGATTTCATTGTTTGTGTCAGGATTAACATCTGATCAATAAGTCATAATTTTAATCAATTGCTAGGAGAAAAAACAAGCAATTAACTCAAGCTAAGTATGAAATGAATCTGACTTAAACAAACAATCACAGCAGGTAATCAATATTCAAGACATAATTAATAGTAAATGAACAGATGATATGAATATTCAATGCAATTGATTTGATTGATCTCAATAATCACAGAATTACAATTTTTTGTATGTGAAAAAGTGTGTGTAAAAGCGTCTGAAAAGCGTACGCACTAATTTTATAACATTCCTATTTATAGGCCAAATAAATCTAACATAACTGCTCTAACGGTTTAGCAATAATAGAAACAATGACTTAACGTGACATCAGTTATACACGTCATAATTGGTGTCAGGAACAATATTTACATGAAGAAATCAACCTAAGTCTATTACATCAACAACATACCATTTCTTAATCAGCATTAGTATTTTACCACGTCTGTACTGCAACCTTTTGTCATCAGTAATGCCGTTTACTTTTGGCATTACTTTTAAAATCACTAAGTCTTTATCTCATAACTAGTATTTGAAAGTTGTGTATTAGTAGTGGACAGACTTAATCAGCAACATTTGTAGAACCATCAGCATTGAGAACAAACTTTAGTAATGGATAAATACTCGATACTTACATTTAAGTTTTAGAATAACACTTGACCGACAGTATTGGTCTTTTAACAAAAGAATCAGCAATTGAGACATCTCATTAGTAATCCTGTTTGTGTATCAGTATTGCTCATATATAACATCATCATTCCTATTGACTTCCATTCTGAGTTCTTGTCAACATTTAGCTTTGGTTATCAGTATTTCCATTGTACTTGTCATCATTAAAGGGTTTACAGATTAGCAATGGTCAATACTGATAAGTGTGAGAGTAACACTTTGACTATCAGTTTGATCTTTGGTTACAACATCACCAATGGAGATTAATTCACCAGTATTACTCTTTGAACTTTATCAATGATGCAGTTTCCTGTGTAAGTAATGTTGATTTGGTCATCAGCATTTCTCTTGACTTTACATCTTGAATCTTTACAATGTCAGTAGTACCGGTTTCTACATCAGCACTTCTCTTTGCTTTTTTGCTTCCGTTGTAACTGCATAAGTAATGTTGATTAAGATGTCAGCATCTGATTCTACTCTATAATCCTGCAGAGAAAACCACAAAAAGTAAGAAAGACATATATATCAGATGAATAGCATATATATCGATTTGTAGAAAACAAGACCATGATGTGTCATCCGTATTCAGCTTGACAATACGTCCACATTTTGACATGGATTTGGATTAGTTTAATCAATCACCAATTCACAATTCGTTGAAAAGATAAAACATGAAAGAGATGAGTAAGAACTTTGCCATCATTAGATGGGCTTATGAAAATGATGCTTGAAGCTGTGTTGGAAAGCCATCAATATCCAAAGTAGACTTAACAGTTTACTTGATTGTAATTCTTGGTATTGATGCAAAACAATGAAATCATGTTATTGTTCATCTTGTTATCATCTTCATCATCTTCATCTTAACTCTTGTTGTTTTATTGATTTGCAAACACATCAACTTGAACACGGATTCCGTACGTGTTCGTGTTGAGTGATCTCGGTGTGAATCGATCACCTCATGGACCTACATTCATGAAATGAGTGGTATAACGGAGAATATTCCCACTATCTTGCTTAAGGTTTCAAAATTTTTCTTGTGTTTGAAATTCGTTGAAAGGACAAAATTCATGAGTCATCAAGTTGTTCTCTTGAAGTAGGATAGTTGTTGTTGACGAATGTGTTTTCCATTTCTTCAAACCATTGTATGAAACCAGTAGCAACGTCACTCCCGTTATAATTAGATGGATCTCGATATTTAAAATGTTTGTAGGTACAACGAGTGGGAGATTCATTGGCTTGTTGACTTTTATAAGGTGGTGGAACTACTGAATATCCAAGTTCGGATTTATCATGTTTAGATCTATGATTTTCAAGAATATGATCTAATACAAGTTGTGAGCTTATAATACTTTGAAGTTTATTCCTAAGTTTGATAACTTCACGTTCTGCATTTTCTCATTTACCATTGGAGGTTTCAACATCTTTATAAATGTGAATAATGATGTCTTCTTAATCAGACAATTTTATTTATAAATATTGAATATCCAAAAGATATGACTCAACCTTATTTGTATATAAATTTTCACTTCTATAAAATTATTTGTTATTGGCTTCAAGACAAGAAACATCATCCAAAAGTGATTGATTATTCTCACTTAAGATTTCAAAGTTTATGAGCATAAGAGTAACAATTTAAACAATTAGGTTTAACAAGTTTTGAATGTGGAGATTATACATCATTTTCACTCACATGTGTCATAAATGCAACATGTTCTTAATTCATCATGATTTCATTCAGATGTGTAGTGCAAATAGTTTCCAAAGTGTCATTTTTAACAAATACATCACTACTAATTTCATCTCCATTATTGATTATACAAGAATTCACTCTAGAATCAAACTTTTCAGCCTTTATTATGTTCATTTCATCTGTAGCAGCATCTAGTTCACAATCACAAGCAAAATGTCCCAATTATCCACATCAATAGCATTTAACCTTTTGCATAGAAAAACCCAACTTCTCTTAAGATTTTCCATTAATCTCATATCGCCTAGTTCTTTGCAAAAACCTTTTTACCCTCCTTTTAGGCATAGTTGTTTGCCATTGAATGTCTATTTCTTGTAGATCATCAATATCCATTTAACCCATATCTTCATTAGTTAAACGCTTTGCATCATCACTAAGCAATGCATCATAAGAATTTACCAATTGTATAAAAACCGCAAACTGCTCTTGTATTACTTTTATATTCTTTTTATGCCCATTAGATTCTTTCTTCCTATAATTTCCACTCGATGAAAACATCCACATCTTTACAATTTTACTCCAACCTTGTCTGCGGAATCATCTATACTTGACATAAAAGCAATTGAGTCTAAAACTAGTGGAGCACCATTAGTTTTTATATACAAATTTGGATTCTGAACTAAAAATTTAGCTCATGCTTCCTTCTTCTACATATCCAAATCATAAGATTGTAATTTCCCCAAGCAACAAACTAAACCGTGTTAATAGCTCTTCTAAAGTCTCGTATTCTTGGCAATTAAATTTATTAAGTTGCTTCTTTCACAAAGTTTTTTTACTTTCCTTCAAATGATCGCTCCCCTCACATCTTTTAGTTGATGCATCACACAATGCTTTTGATTTCTTATGAACTTTAAATGATTGATGAATCTTTTAAGTCAAAGCCATTATAAGTAAAGCACAAACCTTCTTCTCAAAACGATAAGCTTTCCATTCATCTTTAGTAATTCTAAAAACATTCTTTGGAACTACATTCAGCAATGATTGAGCATAACCTTCAATAATGAGAATCGTCAAACTTGGGTTGACGATAGAATGAAATAATTCAAAATGTAAATTCCATGATGAATAATCCACTGAAGATGTAAGCTTTGATTGCTTAGTCATGGTTCCGGTCTCATTTTCACTTAAAAGAGCTGAAAAACCTATTGTGTTTGACATCGTGAACTTCAACACTTTGATAAAATAAATAACAATCAAACGTACCATAACGTTAGAATCGGTAAAACTTAGTCAGCTCGAAAGAAGACCATTCGATACTTTCAAAATCTATGAACTATTGTTGCCACTACTAGTATCGATAGAATGTGCTCCGAACTTGCTAGTGTCTATTTGAAGGGAAAATCTTCAAACCTTCAAGCCAATCAGCAAACACAAAATAATCAAAAACCCACAAAAATGTTCATAAGATCTTCAACTCTTTAAATTAGAGCTCTAATTTTATATCAAATATATTGTCGAGAATCAAGAAACACACGAATTTATCCGGTCAATTTGATCAAATTCGTTATTGAAAATGATCAGTTACGAGAAAAACATGAATACAACGTGTGGTGAGAAATTATTCTATAAATTGTTTGCAAACAACGTGAGATCTGATAACCTGTTTCTTTTATACCACTTGTAGGTCTGACTGAACACTAAGAATCTCACTATGATCAATGTGATATGATTACGTGTGGAATTCGTAATCAAATCGTTGGGTATCCATAACAAACAAACAAAGAATAGAGATGAAGGATCATCACACAATATAAATAAACTCTTGTTTTTTCATTACAAATTTCAATCTCAGAATTTCTTTGATTACAAATAAAAACAAAAACATATATATACCAACTAGTAGAGCTGATACTGTTCATATCGGCAGTCGGATACTAACAGTATTGGTTGAACATCTGATGATGACTGATACTATTAGTATCGGCTGGCCGATATCACTAATATCAACCATTGGCCAATACTATTAGAATCAGCATATTCATACTTAGCCAAATTCTAATACTTAACAAAACAGACTCGATAAGTAATTACAAATAGAAAATACATACAGACTCGATAAAGACACATGAAATCGTCTTCAGTTGGTCATCAAAAAGCTATTGCTAAAGCAGTGTATCAACATTTTGAGTGTGTGTCTGTAAAGAATTATGTGCAAAGATAATACTTACTAGTCTTATCTTTTATCTAGGGTTTGAGTGGGTGTAGTCGCGTTTATATCCTTCCGAGTCACGTTTATTGTCACCGATTATTATTCTAAGACCGATACGCTTTGATGATAATATATAGAGTAAATTGCAGAAAACGTCCTTTATGTTTGCACCGTTTCGCAGTACATGTCCTTTGCCTTTAAAATTGACAA
>WOUH02032729.1:0-13059 GCA_009936405.2 Stevia rebaudiana
ATCGTGAACGTAGGCGAAAACCGCACGCAAAACGGAGTCCGAACGAAGCGGGAAACGCGAAAACAAGTTAACCAGTCGCGCGTGATCAAAAGTACCCGCGATGCCACGTGGCATCACGTGATTCATTCGAGACACGCGACAACAACAAAAGGTGAGTCACCAGCCACGTGTCAGATGGTCGGGCACGTGGCGAAATCTTGATCGATGACGAGGCGACACGTGGCGTCACCGGAGGGGGCCGCGTCACCATCACCTACGCGCGTCATGCCATGTTCTAGTCTAGAGGTGCGCGACGCGCGTAGCCTCTCAGACTTTCCCTATAAATAGAGGCATTCGGGAGAAGAAGAATCCCGTCGTTTTCTCTGATCCCGACTTCTTACAAACACCCGTAAACACTCTTCGAATACTATGGGAGGTTCTACCCGATTCGGAACGCTTCGGAGACGCTCGAGAGGTCGTTGTTACGCTCACGGAGACGATTACGCTCATTATCTGCTCTTCTCAGTAGTTATGGTTACGCTAGTTAGAGGTGAGTTATATGAGCCCCCTTTTATCGTTTTTAAGATGTTTTGGGCTGGTATACATGCTCGTAGGTTTAAAGTTTTAAAGATAACGATATGGCGTTATAATGATGAAATGATTATAAATTGGTACGACGTTATAATGATGTATGTAAACTTAGTATGATTAAGGGCTGATAAATAACATGGTAAATGTTATAATAGAATTATAGTAATAATGATTATTATAATAGATATGATTGTGAGATTAATGATGAATATATGTGGATATACATATATTTATGATATGGTAGACTGAGCATAGATGGGTCGTACAATCGAGACAGGGGTAGTGACGACTATCTGAGATATGGGTGTACGATCTAGGCAGACTATCAGACGACGGTCCGTAGTAGAATGGGTTATACAATCGAGACAGAGGTAGTGACAACTATCTGAGATAGGGTTGTATAATCGGTATATGTTACTGGATGATGATCCGTAACGGTAGATGCTCTAGTCATTTGGAAAGTTGGAAAGGGAAGGGATTAGGAGGTTATGAATATATGTGTATGATAATATACGTATATGGAAAGTATTATGATAATATAACTTGATAATGTTTTGAAAGTATAATAAAACTTAGAACTCACCAGCGAAAGCTGATCACTTTTAGCATGTATACCAGGTTAAGTACAGGTGGCAGGAATGGCATAATTGGAAGCTGGTTGCGGGTTATTGAAGACTAGCATAGTATAGAGATACGTTATGTAATAGAAATTAGATATGTAATCGGGTTTACTTATCAATAGAAAAAGTTTTAATTTCCGCTGCGTTTTGAGTAATCTCTGATTTGACTATTGTGCTCATGAGTAAATCCGATGATGTGGCGTGTCCCGGGAGACGGGCGTCACAAACTTAATTTAAAAATTAAAACTAGAATGGGCATTGTCAACCCCAACGAGCTGCAATCTCACGTTTATGGTCAAGAATCACTTGTAGCACCGGTCCTTGGTAGCTCGTATGATCTCTCATAAAGAAATCAATATCTTTTCCCTTTTGTGCCTCATCCAACGCCTTTTATTTATGAACCCGATGCGTGACTCTTTTTCGGCTTCAATTACGTGAGCTATTTGCTTGATATCCGCTTTACTTGACGAGTTGAAATCCGCAATTTTTTGGATTAACTCGTCTTGGGAGGTCGATGAAGTGCCGATCTCTTGCCCTTTCTAATTAGGCACTCGGGTTCATTGTAAACGCCCGGACCGTATGCTCGGGTTCCATCTCTTCATCATTCGCATCGAGGTCCACGGGGATACCGGCGTTTGAACTACTCACGGCTTCGGTAGACTTGGACCTCTTTGATGTGGGTTGTGCGTCGAAACCCGGTGGAGGAATACCCCGCCCATAGAGGCTTATATCGAACTTTTTTCCATGCTTCAATGTGAAAGAAACCTTTTGCCTTGAAGACTTGTTGCTAGCTCTTCATTGCGTTGCAGATTATATCTTCATCCCCTTCGCCACTTTTCCGACTCACTGACACTTGGTGGTATAATCAATTGAATTTTCTCATAGCGGAATTCACCCCCCCCCCCCCCCAACTTTGAATAAATTTGATCAACGGTTAGGGATTTGTCTTTCATTATTGAGTGAAACTCATCGGTTACATACGGTTAAAAAGATATAGATTATACAATTGTCGCATTTTGGTAAAAAATGTAAAAAGAAAGTTATACCATTTTGAAAAAATCGTCGCGTCTTTGTTGGTTATCGACTTGGCTATTTTCGGAATGGATTAGCCACGAATTACATAAAGCGACTTCTTACCGCCGGGCCGGCGCTTTCAATTTCGTTGGTTATGGTGGTGGGTCGTCTTTGGATTCGCTAGATTCGTATTCATTTTGTTCGCAATAATCTATAAAAACAAAAGAAAATATAAAATAAACGATTAAAACAAATAAAAGGATAATAAAAAATTAAAAAGAAAGTAAATATCTTAACCTTGAAAGTTGCCTTGTGGGGAAGATTGGTCGTTTGGTTAAAACTATTGGTTGCCGAATGATGAAATGATTGTTGGGACATTGGATCGAGTTAGTTAAACGCTAGTTGAAAAGATTGGGGGTCAAAATTTGGGTTGTTGTAGTAGAAAGGTGGTAGGTTCATTTGGGAAGATTGAGGTTATGCTTGATAACCTTGTGCGTTGAAGAGGTTATTTTGTGGTGAACCACCACGGGATGAACCACCTTCCATTTTTTGTAAGGAGATTGAAGAATATATGTGAATAAAGGAGAAGAAGTGAAATTTTGGTGTTTTTGAAATGATAAAATGGTTGAGTATTTATATGGTGGTAAAATTGTTGAAAAAAAGTATTTTTTTTATATGTCCCAACGGCTAGAAATCTTTTGCCCCATTCTGGTGAGACCCGACTCCCCACCCCCGAGATTCCCCACCCCGAGCCCGGTGGGGCGGTATTCCCGATCGGGGAGGGCCGGCCCCAATGGATTTCCCGGACGACTCCATGCAGCCTTAACCTATATAACAAATATGAGTTAAGAGGAACAGTAACTTATTATTATTAGAGAGGTTGGATCAGCTAAAAACACCATTTTGCCTAAAAACAATAGGAACAAATCTTGGTTATTCATTTGTGTTAGGATCAGAATTTATGTAAACGATTGAACTATACTAATTCATGATAAAATAATAAAGAACAATCGCAATTTATGAAGATGATTTCACTAAGTATCGAATGATTTCAATCTGATTACAATCGCTCCCTCTCAATTGATGATCTCTCAAAATCTATCTTTTTATCAGTAGTTGCTCACACACGAGCAACTTCTATTTATAAGGTGTTGTACGTCACCCATATGTCACATCATGAAAGCGGCATTCAACAACCTTAACCGTTAACTACCGATGGCATATAATACTAACAACTGAGAATATTACACAAAACGACTGAAACAATACTAACTACTGACTAGTCTAATATGAACAACTGATACAAACATTAGTTGTTCTATTACAATTCATTAATCTTCAGTTCTTCATCTCAGCAGTTGTTTAGTTATCAGTCTTTATGTCTTCAGTCCATCAGTAGTTGAGATCCATCAGTCTTTGAGGTCAGCGAAAATCAGTTGTTCTAAACAATTTATAGTGGTTTCGGATTTTTTAGTTCTTATATATTCCAACAATCTCCCTCTGAATTGATGAAGCCAAAACCTTTTATTTGAAACCCAGCTTGCTTGAAATTTGACCTTTTAGGTCCAGTACAAAATTTGAAGCATCATCATTTGCGTTTTGTAAATTGAGCAGCATCAAAGTTTCAAGATCATCTCTTGGTAGTCCCAAAATTGAGTACCATTCTTTAAAGGATACTCTTGAGCCATTGAATCTTTCTATTATTATTTCTCCACTTTGTTGGTTGAATCTTCAAGATTGAATTCTTGATTTGGCAGATGAAGTGGTGAATTTGGAGATTGGCTCTGAGGGCAATTCTGTCAGCCTTACAGTTGACCTTCTTTGAGGGGGAGGAGCCAAGGATCTTTGAGGCATGTTAAGAATTGTGTGCCTTGTTTGACCAGTCTTTACATTGGTTGATGTTCTGGCCAATGCAAATTGGTCTGATCCATATCCTAGAAGGATATCTTGTTTGACTTGCTCCTCTATGTGGCTTATAACAATGAATCATTGATTCTCTTTATCTTGAATGTGTGGAGTAAGATTCACTGTTAGTTGATCAATGAGGCTTGACCCAAGTGCACTTATTGTTGGATTTTGAAAAGGAACTTTTTGGCCCTACAATTGATCCTGTGCACTTTTTTGAAATATTTCAGGCTTCTCCTTGTTCAGCTGTTTGAATTTTTTGAATTCAACATAGAGGGTCATGTCACTCCACCTCTGTATAGCTGACTTTGGCCTCCTGTTGATTTTGATCAAAATTTCTTTTGTTCTTTTTCTTTTCTCCTGATCTGCATTCAGTCTTTTTGCTGCCTTAAATCTTTTTATTACTTTATCAGCTTCTTTTTGCATACTTTCAAGATCCCAATTGCCAAAATTTTCAACTTTGTATTGTTATAGCTTAGAAGGATCTTGATCAGACTTTCTCTCACCTTTTTATAAGCTCTATTAAATGCTACCAGTTTGTCTTGATAGGCTTTGATTAGTTCATCACATGTACATCCTTGAGCTTGTTAGCCTTCAAGTGTTTTCATCTCTCTTTCAGTTTCAGACATTTCTCTCATCTTTAGAATTTCTAAGTCTGGAATATATCTTTTGGAGAGTAAGAGAGTTGATCTTCTGAAGATGCAGGCTGTCTTGAGGGACTGGAGGTTTCATCTTCTTCTTGGATTATCAGTCTTCTTTTTCTTGGAATCATGTGAGATATAGGCAGTGAGTCTTCATGATACACTTAAGATGTTTGTTTTGAAGAACTGATGGATTTATCATTTTTTGGTGTAACAACTGATGACTTTGTGGCAACTACTGATGTTTTATCAGTAGTTTGAGCAGTTTTTGGTACAACGACTGCTGGGGTATCAGTGGTTGACCTTGTTCTTCTTGTGACAGCTACTGATGAGTTACCATCGGTGGTTTTTGATACAGCAGTAGTTTTAGCAGCAGATGATTGTTTTTCAGTTGTTTTCTTTGCTGTTCTAGAACTTCCTGCTCTTGTTGTTATGGTTTTTGTGTTTGATGTTGTTGGTGGATCTTTTAGAGTGACTGCTTCTATTTATTTTTTGTTTTTGACTTGCTGCTGCTGCGAAAGCTTCATGTTGATGTTGTAAGGTAGCAGAGAGCTTCTTGATTTTTTTTTATGGTTTTAATTCTTTGTTTCTCAGTTTCATATTGAGCTTTCTTTGCTCTTCTTGCAGCATCTCGTAGCTTTTCATTCTCCCTCTTTTTGGCTTCATCATCCTGTTCTTTAAACCATGGGGGAGGTGGAGCTACACCAGAAATCTCAGTCAAATGATTTTGATAATTTTTTAGTTCTCTTTTGACTTCTTTAAACTTGAGATTTGTAGAAAATTGCATGAGTGCAATTTGTTCTTTGGTGGTGGAGAGGATGTGGTTTGTTTCTTGAGTTATGAGAGGGGTAACAATGGAAGTGATGAGTGAGGATAGATGGGTGGTGTCAAAGTGAGAGTTTGACTCACTTTAAGAAGTAGAGTTGGTTGGTGGACTTTTTGGTGGTGCAGGAGGTGTGTATTGAGGATCCTTTGAAGTGGATGCCAATTGTAGGTTTGTTTGGGGGAGTTGGACTTGAGAATTCAAGGCTTTGATGACTATCTCTGTTAGAGAAGACATCCCAGTCTGAATTTAAGAAACTGCAGCCGTCAATTCATCTAATTTTTGCTCTGAACCATCATCCAATTTAATGGAATCATCTGATTCCCTGATAGTTATATCAGTTTGAACATGACCTGGATCCACTCCAGTGGTGTCATATGCCCCTTTGTCTTGGTACTGAGGACTTCCAGGTTCAGTCATAATGACAGCATAACCCGTTGCCATGGGTGATGTCTGATCTATGTTAGCTTGCTTTGCTGAGTCAATGAACTGAGCAAAGGACAAGCTAGCATCACGCATAGGAGAAGACACAATGAGTGGATCATTCTGTCTACTTTGATCCTCATCTCCTTGGGTATTGAAGAACTTAAGTGCTTCACTGGTTTGAAGGGGTTGCTCCATGGTGATGTGTGAAAGAGAACCAGCATGAGTAGCACTTGGTTGCTTTGTAGATTGGAGAGAATGGGTTGGTGTTTGGATTGGTGAGGGTGTGTGAGAAGCAAATTTACCCGAGGGGGAGTGGGTAAGCAACTGATGATCAAGTGATGCATCAGTTGTTGATGTGGTGTCCCTTTGAGTTTCCAAAGGAACCTGTTGAGAGGATTCCAATGGGGTAGTGGTTGATGGAGATGATACAACTAGAGGAGAGGATCTTTCCTCAGTTGTTTGTTGTGGTGTGGTTTCCACAGTCACCTTAGGCATCTCAACCTCCTGAGGTGCCTTTTTAGATTTGGTTTTCTTTTTGGGTTGAGGGGGAGTGGAAGCGGAAGCTTTGCGTTTGGTGGGTGCCTTTATAGGCTTTGAACTGGTGGTAGCTGTGGGTTCAGTGGGAGTGGGATTCTCCTCACTGTCAATTGGATCAGTGGTTTTTGCAGGGATGTTCATTCTTGAAAATTTTAGTTTGTCGATGACTTTAGAAAAGGATAAATCACCTTTAAGGAAATCATCATTTAGTAAGTGTATTAAACACGCCATCACAAACCGTGGAAATACCAAAAATTTATTTTTAGTTTCCCTGTGATTACTCACAAGGTGATCAAAAACGATTTGTGAGTATTTGAATTTATTGTCAATAAGGATAGTATACATGACGTATTGCATATCCTTTGGCATATGTTCCCAACACGTTGATTTTTGGGAAAGACATTGTACAATGGTGTGAAACAGAAATTTGTATTTTGATTCAAAATAAGGTTTTAAAAGAGTTTTCTGTTTCAAGTTAGCTTGGTAATCACACTCTAGAAAAGTGTGATGTACCAGCCTTATTGCAAATGAATTTGGACTCTCAGAATCAGCCAAATTCAAAACAGTTGAGATGAGGTCTTGAGAAATTACTACATGTTTACCTGCAACGGTGGAAGTGAGATTTGTCACTTTGTCTGCTGATTCAGTAGTGTGAGCATTCATCCAAAATTCATTTAATGAGGTGATTGAGATTTTGGGATTGATAGTGAGAGCAGTGTGAAATTGGGATTTGACTAGAAGGTCAATTATTTCGTGAAATTGAGGGTAATCGAGTGATTTTTGAAGGTAGGCGATTAGGTTATTAACAGGTTTTATTTGAGTGCCATGGTTGCAGATGGGAGAGTATGATCAGATGAGTAAGAGAGTTGTGTGTGTGAATATTGAGAGAATTTTGAGAGAACTGTGTGTTTGCGGGAGAAGATGATCGTTGGCAATGGTCGAATTTAATGAAGAACTGATGGAAAGTACTGAGTTAAGGTTAAGAACTGATATTTATAAGGTTTATGAAAAACAACTAACAGGTGAATCAACTACTGATAGGATAAGTGTTGAGAGGCTTCATTATCAGTTGTTTTTAGAGAACAATTGATGAAGTTGTCAGTTGTTGAGAGGTTTAAGAGTAATGTGCAGTTGTTATTTGTCAGTTGTTTGAGAACAACAGTTGTTTTAGAAACAACTGTATATTTTATTAAACGAAAATTTGTAAACTTAAAATGGGATAAGAATAAAAAAAAATAAAAAATAAACTAAAATAAAATAAAGTAAAACTGTTGATTATTCTTGCAGATTTAACATACCTAATCTAGTGACAAACTTATAAAAGGTTGTTGTATCTAAAGTTTTTGTAAAAATATCTGTAATTTGATCATGTGTTGAGACTTGCTCGGGAATTATCAATCCCTTTTCATAACAGTCTCTTATGAAATGATGTCTTATTTCATTGTGTTTTGTTTTTGAGTGATAGATAGGAATTTTTATGATGTTTTTGGCTGCTTCACTGTCTATTTTCAAAGGTGTTTTAAGTTCTGTGATACGAAATCCAGGTATTGATATTGTATCCACAGAAGTTGTGTAGTACATTGAGCAACTGCAATGTATTCTGCTTCAGCTGTTGAGTTTGATACAAATGTTTGCTTTTTGCTTTGCCAAGACACCAAACATTGTGCAAAGAACTAACATCCACCAGATGTGGATTTTCTTGTAAGAGAACATTCTACATAATCACTATCTAAAAAACCAACAAGCTTACAAGATTGATTAGCAGGATACTAGATACCAAGTGCAGGTGTACCTTTCAGGTATCTGAATATCCTTTTCACAAAACTCAAATGGGATTGTTTAGGTGCTGATTGATATCTAGCACAAACACATGTTGAATACATGATGTCAGGTCTAGATGCAGTTAAGTACATTTGGGATCCAATCATGCACCTATACAAAGTTTGATCAACTGGTTCACCAGTTGGATCAACTTGAAATCCTAATGCAGTACCCATTGGGGTGGAAATTATTTTGCAATCAGTCATTTCAAATTTATTTATAAGTTCTTTTATGTATTTTGATTGGTGAATAAAAATGTCATTTGATTGTTGTTTGATTTGTAATCCAAGAAAACATTTTAGTTCACTAAGAGCACTCATTTCAAACTTTGTTGACATTAATTTCAAAAATTGTTCATATAAGTTTGGATTTGATGATCCAAAAATGATATCATCAACATAGATTTGAACTAACAAAAGTTCATTATTAACTTTCTTTGTAAACAAAGTTTTATCAATTGTGCCCCTGGTGAAATTATTATTTAAAAGAAATTGAGAAAGAGTGTCATACCATGCTCTGGGTGCTTGTTTTAGACCATACAGTGCTTTGTCTAGTTTGTACACCCAATCCAGGATGATGAGCATCTTCAAAGCCAGGTGGTTGACACACATACACTTCTTCCTCGATATCACCATAAAGGAAAGCACTTTTGATATCCATTTGGTAGACTTTGATGTGATGAGCTATAGCAAATGCTAAAAACAGTCCAATGGCTTCAAGTCTTGCAACAGGAGCAAAGGTTTCATCATAGTCTATACCTTCTTCTTGAGCATATCCTTGAACAACAGGTCTTGCTTTATTTTTTACTATTATACCCATTTCATCTGATTTATTTCTGAACACCCACTTTGTCCCAATGAGACATTTATCTTTTGGTAGAAGGCATAGTGTCCATACATTTTGTCTTTTAAAATGCACTAGTTCATCTTGCATAGCTTGAACCGAGTTGCTATCTCTCAAGGCTTCTTGATATTTCTTTGGTTCTTCTTGTGACAGAAAAACTGCATGAAGGCATATTTTTGCCACTTGCCTTCTTATTTGAACACCTTTATGAGAATCACCAATGATTTGATGGGCAGGATGATCTTTATTATATGGAATAATGTCAAGACATGTGGTGGATGAAGAATTATCAGTTATTTGGGTACAACTGATGAATGGGTTATGAACCGCTGATGGGTTTGTTAATGAACCCCTGAGTGAGTCATCAGTAGATATTATTGGTTCAGTGGTTTCAGATGAATTGTCAGTTGTTGTGAGAGGAATTGAGAATTGATGTGATAAGTCATCATCAAATGGATGTTCAGTGGGATCAACAGACTGTTATTTTTATCAGTTGTTAGGTTTTCATGTGAGAATACATCCAAATTGAAGATCTCTGATGGGTTGGTTGGTGAGGATGGAGATGATAATTCATTGAATTTTAGATTCAAAGTTTCTTCAACAATTCTGGTTCTCACATTATAGGCTCTATAAGCTTTAGATGTGGTTGAGTAGCCCATGAAGAATCCATTATCCACTTTTGCAGCAAACTTTGAAATAGAATCTTTGATGTTCAAAATGAAACAAGGACAGCCAAAAACTCTGAAGAAGGATATTAATGGCTTTATTTTATGTAGAATTTCATAGGTTGTCTTGTTATGTCTTTTGACAATATGAACCCTGTTCTGAACATAACAAGCAGTGTTTACTGCTTCAGCCCAAAATGTGAGAGGTAGTCCAGAATCTGCTAGCATGGTTCTTGTTGCTTCACTTGGAGTTCTGTTCTTCCTTTCAACAACACCATTTTGTTCAGGGGTTCTGGGAACACTGAATTGTCTGACAATGCCTTTGTTGTTACAGAATTCATCATATTTTCATAGGTAGATCAAATTGCTTTTCAACTAGAGTAATGTCAGATGTTATTAGATCAGCAGCTTCATCCTTACTGTGAAGAAAGAAGTTCCAGCTAAACCTTGAGAAATCATCAACAACAACCAAGCAGTATCTATTCTTGGCTAAAGATAAAATCTAAACTGGACCAAAAAGATCCATGTGCAGTAGTTACAAACATTTTGTTGTTTTGGATTCCTCAATTGATTTGTAGGAAACTTTATATTGTTTACCCTTTATGCATGAGACACAATGTCCCTCATGATGAAATTCTTTAACGGGTAAACCTCTCACTAACGAGAGATTTGAAATTCTATTTAAAGTTTTGTGATTTACATGGCTTATTCTCCTATGCCATAAATCATTTTCTAATGTTGATGCTTTGGCAATAAAACAAATAGGTGTTGTAACACTTGTATCAGCTGCCAAATCAACAACATAAACATTACCACTCCTTTTTGCTGTTAAGAGGGTATGTTCATTTATTTATTTATTTATTTATTTATTTTTGGTAAAATATATGGTGATAAGATTTTGCAACTATCTCTTGTAAAGAATGAACTGTAGATTTTATCTGACATTTGAGAAACACTTAGCAAGTTAAATTTTAAGTTTTCAACCAGTCTTACTTCATCAAAGTGAATTTTAACATGTGATATTGTACCTGCTCCAACTATGTATCCTTTTGCATCATTTCCAAAAGATACAAAACCTCCATTCTTTGATTTGAAATTGTTTAGGAGAGTTTTGCATCCTGTCATGTGCCTGGATCCTCCACTATCTACATACCACAAGTTGTTTAGACTTGGAGATGATCCCTGCACATAAATGAAACAAACTAGTTAGGCTTAGGAGTCCAAGATTTTGTATTCTTGGACTTCTGTTGTGGTGCTGTAGTTTGTGAATCCACTTTAATCATCAGTTGTTGCATTATTTGGATTAGTTGTTGTTGATTTTGACTTAGGATATCAAGTTGTTGTGATGGAACAACTGATGGTGTTTGAACAACTGATGCTTGTGGAGCAGTATATGGGGCATGGTAGTAAGCTGGATGATTGACCCATGATCTTGTTTTAAGATTAGAGGTCTTGGGTTTGGTGTTTTTATTTTTAGTGAAGGTGTATGAAGATGGAGTTTCAGCTTTTGCTTTGGATTGAAGTTTCTCAAGTTTGGTCTTAAACCAGCATTCAGAAGTTTTATGATTTGATTTGAAGCATTTAGAACATGTTGGTTTCAATGCAAAGTAACTGGGAATGAAAGGTTTGTTTGCTGTGATAGAAGGATAATGTGCAGATTGAAATTTTGGAAGATCAGATGGCTTGAATAGAGGAGTGAAATGATCAGTGGAAGGTTTTCTTTCAACTGAAGGATAAGATGCAGTTGAGTAAATGACTGATGGATAAGCAGTTGTTTGATCAACTGATTCATAAACAACTGATGGATATGATATATTTGGAATCATTGATTGTTGACCAACTGGTGAATGCCCAACTGATGGATTCTCAGTTGTTTTGGGAATTGGTGACTGTATTTTCATAAGTTGTTTCAATTTTTAGTTGTTTCATCAGTGGATATTGGTGAATTATCAGTGATTGGTGGATTATCAGTTGCAATGTCAATTTGGTCTTTTGCAGACACAAATTTTATTGGTTGAAAAGGTAAGCATTGATCTTGTTTAATTTTCTCATTTTCAACAACTGATTCCTTTTGCAGTACTCTATCAGTTGTTACATCAATCTTATCAGTGGTTTGTCTTTTTGGAGTATAATCTTCTGGTGGACAGGTTACAATATATCCAATACCAAACTTGACATTACTTGATGATTGCTTATTTAAAAGCATTTGAAATCCATTGCAGGATTGCACCCATTTTTCATAGTTTACTTGAGTGCTAGCCAATGTTTCCTTGCAGACATTGTATTTTTCAAGAGTCAAATCAAATTGTTCTTGCAAGTCTGCTTTCTCAGTTTTGAGATTTGTGATTAGGTTATTTTTATCTTTCAAAATTTTATCAAATTCTGAGTTCTTTTTCTTTTGCAGTTGCTCAAGTTCAAGCATCTGCTCACTTAATAAAACATTTGCTCTTTTTATGTTAGCAAATGCTTCAATACAGGTTTCAGAGCAGAGCTTTTCAAGTATTAAAGGAGTTACCTGAGCAGCAGCAAAAGATGACCCTGATGAAGAACTGGTTGGTTATTTTGGTGAGTCAACAGCCATTAATGCAAAATTAGGGCATGATTCATTTGTAAACAAAGCATGACCAACTTCATTAAGCATGCTGCTCCAATCAACATACCCTTGGGTAAATAGAGCTTGTTGAGCAGGTTGTGAGGGTGTTTGATTGTTGGTAGATTGAGGTGTTTGAATTGTGGTTTGAGTTTGTGAGCTTTGAACAAGCTGGTATCGTGGAGAACGTACGAATTGGAACTGATTTCCATTTGGTACTTAATGTATTGGATAGCTTGAGAGATTGGTGCTTGAACAAAATGAGCAGTTGCTCTTTGAGGTTGATGTTGGTGGTAGTTTGTGGAATTTTTATTTGATTGTGTCTGATTTGGTGGGAATGTGACATATGGTACAAGTGAGTTTGATGCAGTCACTCTGCATTCTTTTGCAAAGTGTCCAAACTTTTGACACTTGTAGCATTGAAGTTTAGATTTATCTAACCCAACTTTATTTTTTCCATTAATTCCAGGAAATTTTCTTCCAGTTCTTTTGTAGAACTTATCGGTTCTGATGCTTACAAGAGCTATTTGATGCAGAATATCCATCTCTTCTAAGTCATCAGCTGGAATGTGATGCAAATCATCCATGATGAAGCATAGATTAT
>WOUH02032739.1:0-13059 GCA_009936405.2 Stevia rebaudiana
AGTTTAATAAACGGTTAAGGTGTTTTATAAACTATCTTTAAACCGTGAATATAAATGATGTGAATTGGTTTGAGAAGGTAAAATCCAAGAAAATGCAACAGACCTGTATGCTTAACTAGACCTGTCGGCCATTTCCCTGAGTAGGAATTTGTTGTTAAAGATGGACCCCATACGAAAAAATTCTGTATCCGCCACTGCCGAGTCCCCGGGGGCGGTGTTCCCGATCGGGGCTGCCTGGGGCCGGCGCCATCCGGACACCACTATGTGTCCTCTTAGTAAAATATGTGAATTAAGTATTTAGAGAAAAAAATAAACGTAAAAAAGTTGAATATCTTACCTGACACATAAAATACAATAATTTATTCGAATTTGATTTCTGGTTTTATAATCCAGTCATATGAAAGACGTTACATTTATAATGCTTCTTGGAGAAAACGCATGGATCGTGCTAAAATAGGCTAATCGTATGGAACCATCTAACGCAAGATCATGTGATCCCATCTAGAAGCATTGAAGCAATGTAAAATCCAGTTGTTAAGAAATGTTTCTCTGATTAAAAAAATCCTGAAATTGAATTTGTTTCGATTGCTCCATTTGACTTTTGGGTGGAAAAAATAACAAAAATACAAATCCCATAATAATTTGGTACCATTTGACTTTGGAAATTCAAAATTTTCACTCTATCAATACGTTGTCAGCGTTGACATCTTGGCACAACCAATTTAGTGGTCGAAGCCTCACTCCCATTATAAGTTATAACACGAATAATGTGGTGTAAATTTTATCCGGAAAGTTCTCTAAGAAAATTTTAGCAATTAAAATTAATTCAATCTCTATCGAAAGTTCTCCAATATCTTTAGAATTTTAGGATGTTAGACGAGAAAAGCATGAGCCTCTAATCGCGATTTGTTAATGTCGAACATCTTCCCTGATTGCAATCTTTCTCATCTCTTTGCATTTTTTTGCCACCCCTTGATATTACTTTTTTTATTGGGTTAAAATTTAATAAATTATTCAAATAGACTAATGGGTATTAGATAAATGGTAATGAGTTTAAAGATGGTTTAAATGTTAATGAGCATAAATAAATCAATATTAATGAGAGAGTGAGCTTAAACTAGAATATATATATATATATATTTTAAATTAGTTATATACTTTTATTAAAATATTAATAATAATAATAATAATAATAATAATAATAATAATAATAATATAAGAAAAAAATGATAAACCCTCAGGGTAATGGCCCTGAACAAGATGCCACCTTGCCAATGATTGTAGCCACCCTACATTTGTTAGGCTGGGTGTAGTGGGAGGATTTCTGACGTGGAAGGGGCGTCGAAGCCCCTAAACACCGAAACAGGCTGGGGCGTGGTGGGCGTGGGGTGGAGAAGGCGTTGGATTTTCAACGACGTGGAGGGGAAGAAGGAGAAAAGTTGCAGCTTTGGTGGGCCCCATCTGATTTCTTTCTTTTTTTTTTCAACCAATAATAAGATACCACCTCATCCTCCTATTTTTTACCCATCTCTCTCCTCTACTCACCCATTACACTCATTTTCCACCATCCATTCTCTCTCCTACGTGACACTGACGCGTCATACTCCACCCCTTCTCCACCCCCAAACCACTACGGATGGTCTTAATCGGATTCAAAAAAGAAACTAGAATTAGAATTCTTACTTTCCTCGCTCATAGCAATTCAAACTTTCTTATGATCAAAGCAAGCTTCTTTTGTCAAATACAAGTAGTAACAAAGCTGAAGGATCGGAAAGTTGGCACTATGGCAAGGGTCGATGCGGTGGAAATCATGGTCGTGGTGGAGGAAGAAGAGGACGTGGAAGAGGTCGTAGAGACCGAAGTGGGTTAAGATGCTACGATTGTGGAGAATTTTGTCACTTTATTTATGAGTGCATCGAGTGGAAAGCTAAATAGAGAGAGGAAAAAGATGAAGCTTTATTTGCAAAGCAAGTTGATGATCCAGGACCAACATTATTTTGAATGGAGAAGTTGAACACAGGATTAAGGGGGTGAATATTGGAGATAATCGTTGTTTGAATGGATAATTGCAAGTTTGAAGGTTTTGAGTATGAGTCATGAGTCTTTATTTAGTTTAGTAATTGTTTGAAAGTTTCTGTTGAATAATTGGGTGTTAAACATGAATATAAGCGAATAAACAAACCTGGAAATCTTGGATTGAATCTATTAATCTCTGAATCGTGTATCACTTTCAAATAAACCTTTTTGTGGGTTACACACAATGATTTATCGGATAAGACAGAGATTTGTGTTGATAGAATCGGATTTGATTTCTGAGATTGATGATCGCTTGTTCATCATGGTTCTGTAACCGGAAGAATACGCGTATACGTGTATCTTGAATTCCTTTTGATCGATATTGAAGATATAATCTTCTATTTTACATAATAAGCCCTTACCTTTTAATCAATTACATAATTAACCAAAGTTCATAAACTTATTATATCAAGCCTAAAGCTTAGTTATGAAACCCAAACAACATCTAGAATTAGATCGAGCGAGCACTCCCGCGTCACTTAACTCGTTCAATTTCTAATATTATTATTAAAAAATAAGCCTATTGCAACTTTTATTTGTCATAAAAGGTTGCATTAGGTGGAGTTGCAACCTTTACATCACTTCATGCAACTTTTTTATCAAATGCAACTTTTTAAAATGCAACTTTTTGTAAGAAAAAGTTGCATTATGTAACAAAAAGGTTGCATTAAATCTAATGCAACGCCACCTAATGCAACCTTTTATGACAAATAAAAGTTGCAATAGGCTTATTTTTTAGTTCCTCGATCAATAAGTTAATCCAATAACACTAGAATAGCCAACAGTTTCTAGGATAATTATAAGTTAAATTTGGGTTTATCTTTAAAAGCTTGAGTCTATTTATGTTTAGGGTTACTAAGAGTCCATTTAAAGCGTCCTATGTTTGCAAGTTTTGTATCAATCAATAAAGTTTTCGTTCACATATACGAGTTTTGGTTGTTTACTAATATTTGTAATCTCTTGATAGCCATTACAAATGAATCTATTTAAATAAAACAATTTTCAATATTATCGTATTTCTTTCCTATCAATCAAGATGAAACACTCGATTGAGTCACGAAAAAAAAATCTGATGAGTTTGTAGAACACAGAATTGATATCGCTTAGCGATGATGAACTAAATTTGAATTCCACCACCGACCGCCTATTCCTACGCTAGCGTCGTTGACAACCACTAACCTTTGCCACTACCGCCACCACTCGCCAATACTTCTGACGTCACCGTCACCCACCAGCACTAACTGTTGTCAGGCCAGCTCAACTATTATATGGGCCTAAAGCGAATGAAAAATTCAGACATTTTAATAGAGTTTATAAAAACCCACATTTATCCGGGCCACTATTTATTCTGGTTTTGATTATATATTCAACTGGAAGTGGAAGAGCTGTCGGGCGCGTTGCAACGGAAGATTTACTAGCTAGAACCTAATTTAATGTTTACATCTTGAAGCTAAAATGTTTTCCTTGATATTCTAAAATTACTACCGTAAGTTTTTATACAAAAGACGTTTACCTGCGGTCGAAGAAGACCAAATATGACATAACTTGGAAATATCCGCTTGAATGAAGAACACAAATGAGAAATGATGAAATACCAATTATCAATACATGTCATGTGAAACTGATCAAATCAGAGAAATAAATCGTGTCATTCATTAAGGCCCGTTTGGTTCGTGCAATTTATTGGAAATGGAATTGGAATTGTATTTGGAAATTGAATTTGAATTGGAATTTATAAGATTCCTTTCAAAATACAAAATGTGTTTGGTTAGGTTTATTATGGAATTGGAAAGTGATCAATTTATTGGTGAATTGTAACTTAACGGTCGTGACGAGTGGTGGTGGCAGGTGGCGGCAGAAAGTGGTGGCGAGCGGCAGCAAGCAGGTGGTGGCAGGTGGCGGTCGGTGGTGGCGGCAGGTGGCGGTTGGTGGCGGCAGAAAGTGGCGGTGGGAGGTGGAAGGAGGCGGCGGGAGGTGGTGGCGGCGGTGGCAGCCGGTGCCGCCAAGGCGGGGGTGGAGGCACCGACAGAGGAAGCGGTTGGTGGCGGGTGGTGGTGGCGGTGATGAGTGCATTGAACATTTCCATTAAATCTTCATAAATTCTTTTTAAGCATGAAATGAATTTGAATTCCATCAAGTGTGGGATTTTTTGGAATTCATTTCAATTCCAATTCCTTCTCATTGCCAACCAAACACAACAAATGATGGAATTCAAATTTCAAATCCCTCAAAGTCCATTCAATTTCATCCAACCAAACAGGCCCTTATTATTACCTTTTCTCTCTCATCCACTCACAACCACTTTCTTATTCAATAAAATATATTTTTTTTAAATCACTATCTTTTCTCTCTGATATTCAATTTACAAAATCACTCCATTTTCTCTCTCATATTCTCTATACATAAAGAATCTACCACTTTCTCTATATCCCTCCACTCACAACCACTTTCAATAAATCTCTACAATATAAATAATACACTCACGCCAAATTTAAAGAACCTAATTCATATCTCTTATAATCTTGTGTTATGATATTGAATATATTTATAATATTAAGTAGTTTCAATTAGGAATGGACCCATTCTACCATAACCCAAAACGACATGTTCTAGTTTAGTTTTCTTTTCTTACGTTACTTAGTTAAAATTTTTTTACGTAAAATAAACCCTCAAGCATGTTACATGAATTACTTAAGCTAAACAACACAAAACTCTAAATGTTAAAACAAAAGGTCGTTTTGTTTTGTAATGTACGCCAACTTTTTTTTATTTTGGCTCAAAATCTGTTTTCTCGAGACAAAAGGATTGATGATATAACAAAAACCAATGTTTTCGAAGTTTAAAAAAGCTGATAAATAAATGAAACTGGAAGCACCACCTGCGCTACATAACTAACAATCTGAACTTACAAAATCATTTATTTGTAAATGTTGTAAATTTATTTAGACTTTTTGGATTCAGAAACCCTAGCTCCTGCAATCTTGCAAATTGGTTCGTCTTTCGGTCGAACAAGTTTCAAAGCAGGATGAACTTTCAGATCCCCCATAACCAGCTTCTGACCGACATCTAACTCACTCAAATCTACCTCGATAAATGGCGGGATTATGTCCGCAGGACATATGAATTTCACTGTTCTTTTGATGATGTTTAAATATGACCCTGAAATTATCCAAAATTAAACATTTTTTTACAATTTAAATCAGTGTTAATTTACAGGAAATCACTGGTGCCAATACATAATCAAGAATCATCAACAATTAAACATTTTTTTACAATTTAAATCAGTGTTAATTTGCAGGAAATCACTGGTGCCAATACATAATCAAGAATCATCAACAATTAAGAACACAATATCTGAACTTTTATTATGCACCAACTGATGGATTTTTAACGACACTAACATACACGTATGTATAGTACTTGGATTTAGGTTAATCCCTGTAACTACCATTAACTGACTGGTAGTTATTCAATTGTCAAAACAAGTTAATATACCAAAATATCCAAACTGGACAATTTTACCCCTGGCAGGTAATAGACAAACTAATAGGCATATGGGTGTATGCAATAAACGTTTAACATCCCATGACACAAATACAAACATAACATAATACTACTAGACCCATTTGACCCGTTAGGATTTATCAAACGTTGGGTTAACAAATTACAAAGCCAACAACCTGAGTATTTTTTTTCAAAATGGTATTTTGGGTAAAAAGAAAGTGGAAAATAGTTGTTCAGATTAAAAAAAAAAGGAAAATAGTAATAACGCAATTCGGAATTGCAGTTTCTTAAGAAACTTTTTCTGGTCATTTGAGCTTAACACTAAAACCGCAATTCCGAATTGCGGTTTCAGTTATACCACTTTAACTTGGAAAAAATAGTGCCCGAATTGCGGTTTCAGTGTTAAGCTCAAATGACCAGAAAAAGTTTCTTAAGAAACCGCAATTCCGAATTGCTGTATTACTATTTCCCCTTTTTTTTAATCTGAACAACTATTTTCCACTTTTTTTTACCCAAAATATCATTTTGAAAATAAAAATATAAGAATATTTAAACTATATGTATTTATTGATTTTAGATGAGTTTTAACTTCTAATTATGTTTGTGACAGCTTTTTTGGGCTCCATAGATATTTGCAGCATGTTGAAGAATTTAAAAGCTTGAAATAGGTATACTGGTATACAATAGAAAAGTTTATAGCAAATAAACATGAATATATTATTCTACTAAATCATGGTTCTTAAAGATTAAAATCCCAGAAGGCATTTAAATATATAATCACAAGAAGCATCATTTACAAATGCATAAGTTGGTTTTGGCTGTGTCTAATACTTTAGTTGATCTCACAACTAATACATACTAAAAATGACTTTTTTACCCGACCCCGTTACAACAATTATATTAATTATAATAATTGATGTAAACTTTTAAGATATGAGGAATTACCTTTCTTCAAGCCAGGTGACACGTCATCACCAATAAACACAAGTGGAACATCAACTTTCAACAAAGCATTAGATGGTGCTCTCATGAATGTAACATTAAGTACAGCATCTGTACTAGCATGTAGATGAAGCTGACATAAAAATTAAAAAAAAAATTAATAAATTACAGGCAAACATTCGATTGTAATAACCACCCTTGTAAGTATCCAAAAGCCAGATTTTTTAACCCCACATTTTATAAGAATTATATTTCTGGGTATAACAATAGTTTTATCTAAATATCAAAAACTAACAAAAGGCATGCGCATTTGACAACTATGATATGAGCAATCACATATACTACAGGTGGCAATGTCAACCCGTTAATTCATAAATGGATCGATTCAGGTTGTGTTTATTTTAAATGAGCCAGTTTGAAAAATAATTAAAATAAAGAATTAAGAAACATGGGTCATTTAAAAAAACTTAGCAAAAAGGGGAACTGGTAAAATAGTTAAAAGTGACCCAAAGTCTATTGTTATTGTAATCATAAATTGTTTACATTCAAAAGTTCAGATTATTATTGTAATTATAATTATTTAGCACGTTAACAAAAATGCCATACAATCCCAACTCGTTTTAATAACATGATACGCGTACCCCACCAATCTACATTACATTTGTGACACTTCATCTATTCTAACTAAAATCACAATTTTACATCTAAATGATATATATATATATATATATATATATATATATATAGATAAATATATACATACCAATCGAGGCAAGACACGAACTTTTTCAATGACATCTTCACTTTCAACATCGGGTCGAACCTCAAGATCAAAAAGGCGCGACAAGAAATAAGAACGACCAAGGTGATTCACAAGCTTCTTGATCTGATTATTCTGAACAGATATGAGTCGTTTGTTACCTCCATGTTGACCGTCTTCTTGTTCAAACACAATGCTCGGTACACGTCCTGCCTTGCGCTCTTTTGCAGATATATTTTTCCCAGATTGCCCTCGTGGCAACGCGATGATTGTCTCCGCATGCTTCACGTCGGGTTTTGGAAAACCTTCAAGATAAGTGAGAGGAAGTTCATCATTATCTTGAACTAAAGCTGCAGATGTGGATGATTGTCTGATGTGGCGGAAAAGTAGAGCTCGAGTGAGAACTTGGCGTCGAGCCAACATTTGGTATCTGAGAAAATAGTCAAAGTTATTGCCACGTCATCATTTCGTCCGAAGGGTAACATTTATCTTGAATTAAATCTTACTGAAGACAACTAATAATAAGTCTTTTTATTAACAGAGTTTTAGGCAGAAACACATATATAAATAAAGTGTTACACATGTATATATGGGGTTTAATATACTTATTACTGCAGAAAAATGGATGGAACTGTGCAAGAATATATAAAGGAATGCATATTAAAAGCAGGATTTAAATAAATTATTCAGGAACAATGGCTGCAAGAATACAAAAAACAATGGCTGCAAGAATACAAAAAACAATGGCTGCAAGGATACACTCAGGAGTCTTAAATTTAAGATGTTTATGAGTCTGAAACAAAGCTTTGTGTTTGAACAAGGGCAATTTGGTCTTCTATTTTGTATAAAATACAATTCCATTAATATATCTACCAACCAAACACCATCAATTTTTTTATGGAATTAATTTAGTTCCATCAAATTCTAATTCCTTTCAAACATTTCAATTCCTTTCAAAAAATTATGTGAGCCAAACGGGGTGATCTGGATGACACAAATACAGGTCTTTAAAGGCTTTAAATTGACCAAAACATAGAACATTTCTACATTATAGATCCAACTACAGCAACTTAAATGACAGTTATTTGAGTAATTCTACATACCCCAGCGTTATATTATAAAACAACAGAAATAGTATATTGTTTGGTTTCAAAAAAACCATGTAGCGCGTATGACATATCCAAGTAATTTGCACCAATAGTATATTCAAACACATCATGAAATTAAGGATACATAAAAAAGCTTCATGGAGAAAAAGAATCTGAAAAAATAAACAACCTTTAGCAGCGTATTATTTATTACTCTTTTGATCAAAACCAAAATAAACCCTAATGTTTACCAGTTGACAACACCCGCTCACAACCAAATCACCAAAAAAGTACGTAGTGGCAGAATAGGATTTAGGGTTTATGTAGGAACATTATTAAAAATGGTAAACTAATTAATCCTACAACAATATAGCAATTACCTAATTTCAATCATTTGAAGAATTCTAGAGTAACTCACTACTACCGAAAGCCAGCAATAATACCTAACTAAATTTCAAAATCACAAACTACCGATCAAAACCTAAGAAATTACATTTGTGTTTACAAATTAATATGCAAAGTTAGGGTTAGGGTTACCAGATCGGATCGATTGTCGAGGGTATGTGATGGTTAGACTGACTTCGGAGAACGGTGGTCGCCGACTCGCCGGAAAGATTTCGGAGGCGGAGAAGTTGGTGCGAGACTGGAGTGGATACAGTTAACGGACGGTTTGTGCCTGTTACTGTTAGCCCAGCTTGATTAACGGGTTACGGGCCGACTCTCAGGAGCCTATATAATTAGATCCGAAAGCCCATTTGACTCAAGTTATATCTAAAAAACTTGTGAACCGGATATCTGAATTTACGTATTCAAATTTGAATACGACTTTTGTAACTTTTTGGATATTTTGATATCCGAATTTACCTATTTCTTTGTGCTACGACTCTAACGGGCGGCACACGTTATAATCAACTTCATCTTAGTTGTCATGGTTTTCGTCGGCTCGCTAACGCGACATGTAATTGTAATGTTTTGAGGTGAAAAGTTACAAGTTAAGAATGTAACTGTTTTTTCCAACATAAATCAATTTTACGATGTTTATTTCGTTATTTAGCTTTTCCAAGGAATTGTTAAGGCCGCTTATTCTATGGAAAGGTTGTCCTAATCTTGACTTTATCTAATTTGCTCACTTGTTTTAGCCTAGATAATTCAAGGTTGTCATGTATTCGGGTTTTCCAAAGAATGATTAGAAAAGCTTGCTCTAATGGGATACGATTCTCTATCCGGTAGTGAGTTTACCACAACAGTAAATCAAGGTTAAGTGGATTTAGGGTTTGGGTGATAATCTTCTCATCTTTTAAAATCTTTTATCAATTTACTTGTTAAAATTACTAATCTTAAAAACAAAAAGAAAAGAGAATCATCATCTAAATACTTTTTACCACTAGTTAATTATCGACAAAGATTTAGTACTTAAGCACATGTATCCAGGGACTGATACTCGGTTCTTGTCAAAACTATATTGCAATCACGACGGGTAAACTTGCCTTTTATGTGTGTGTTTTAGTTTAGGTAAAAAACCATTTTAAAACTTGATATTGTGTTAATAAAAAGTCTTACTAAGAAAGGACGATAACCAGACAAATCATGTTCCAATATAATCTTCTCCTAATACTACCTTATATTCTATTTCGTACTTGGACCAATATATAAACATCCGGATATCATTAGGCCATAAGTCCTTTCCCTAATATTTACTATATATTCATTACTTTTTACTCGAACCATTATACACATCCTGATTCATTAGACTAAAAGCCTTTTGGTTCACCATTGTGTGTAAACTAACCACTACTCGTAATCGACTTCCATTTTCTTTGCAACAAGTATTTAAGAAGTATCAATTTCTCGCTCCTTTATGGCCTTTTGATATACAAATATTGCTTCTTGCATAGCACTAGTTTCAGATAGCAAATCACTTCTTCTCTTTCCTGATGGATGGGTACGAAGGTATTCTGGATATGCCAAATCACCCGATATCTTATCAAACTTTCTAAATACCTTCGGTGCAACCCGTGGATCGTACCCAGCAGACGCCATCAACAACATCCCTATGTAATCAGCTTCAATCTCCATCCTGCAAGCAACACAAATACACATTATATTTAGAACCGAATCGAAATAGGAATGGATAAGGTTGTGGAGTCGGATTTCTTTTTTTACCTTTTTCCTTTAGGATCTTAAAATCTGATTAGTTTAGTTTCCAACGTTCCTTATTTTTTTTAATTAAGGTGTCACATCATCAAAATTGCAAACTCACATCAAGATACAAAGTATTTTAATATTAACTATACATGGGTATTGCTAATTTTGGAATTATTTATAACGTTATCAAGGTTTTAATCCAGTTCAGTTGATCTAAAACTTATACTCGATGGGGTTTCTTAACACCTCATGTAAATTTGAAAATTATTTAAAACTAAAATACACGAACCCGATGATCGACTTATAACATACCTTCGGGAGATAGGAAGACTTAGCACAAGTTTATATAATTTTTCAACAACAATTGGCTTAACAAATTGATCCAAAATTAGCTTCACGGGTAAAAACCATAGCATATTTGTGATCTTCTCCATTGAGTGTCTTGCCACAATATGTGCAACCTACATATTTATATAATTTATATTATTTATAATAAAACCAACACTCTTACACATATGCTCTAAAAACATAAAAAATGTCACCTCTCTAAAGCACATAAGAACGGGTCGGGTAAGTCAGTTAGATGAAACACTTTTTAGCCTTTTCTTAAAGGTGGTGTTATTCTTCCACCACCTAAATTTAACTTTCTAATCTAATATTGTTTCAAAACAAGGGTTTAACTTTTACTTTTTTCAGACTTTGTAAAAGTTATATGGTCGTTTGACTTTTCGTTTGGCACTTTTCAACTTTTGAAAAGTCAAACTTTTTAATTTTTTCCAAACATTGAGTAAACAGGCTTTTTTTTTACTAAAACTAATAACCATTTTGAAATCGTGTATGATAAGGGTGTGAGAATAGATGACCCTTTCTTAATAATATTTAGTGGAAACTTTAAATAAAAATGCTTTATGAGGTTGTATGTGTTTTTACTTATTAAAACACAACTCAAATTAACCCATTAGACTATGTGGTATACGGGGTGAGTGGAGTGCTTGAGTGGACATGCCATGTATGAGAGAGAGTGGATAAAATGGGTGAGTGAAATGGTAGAAATGCATGAGGTGAGTGGAGACTTGAGTGGGTAAAAAGTAAAGTGCTGATATGGTGTTTTGTGATTGGTAATAAGGTAATATGGGATATTATGATAGGTTAAAAAAAATAAAAATAAAAAGTCAAACACCTTAACGCGGTGCCTCCATCTATAGGAAAGTCACTCAAGCCCCCTATCACGCTACCCTGGACGGTGTAGGGGCGTGATAAGGGCCACTCGCGTCCAATTTTAAAGGCACACCCCCATAGTCTTAATATCAAAACGGTCAATATCAATTGATGAGATAAACATACTTCATGACTAATAATGGTAGCAACTTCTTCATCGGTTTTAAATATATTTAACAACCCAGTAGACACAACAATCTTCCCACCAGGCAAAGAAAAAGCTTTTATATCTTTACTATTTACCACCAAAATTTCCCATTCCAACCCCTTTATATGATTAGCAGCCAGTTTCACCCCCACATGTTTAGTTTCTCTTGTCAATCCTCTTTGCAATGCTTCAATAATATTATTAAAAATCATTCGAACACCAACACTTTTTGGGTCCATCTCAGGTACAATTTTCCCTTCATATTCATCCTTCGTCATCTTAAACACACCTTCCCCAATCTTCCGCTCAAAATAATTCGACACTAAAACCAGATGTTTTCGATTCGTATAAGGTACAGTCTCAATAATATTCCCTAACAATATAGTTAACCCAATTCCAGATCCCACTAACATGAACACTTTAAATCTATTATTCGTGTTATCGATCCTTCTTCGGGATCCTCGAGGGTTAACATGGTAACATCTTCCAAAAAATCGAGAATGTGAACTCCGATTAGCAATAACAGATGAAAACGAAGAAACTTTGGAAGTAGATTTGAACGTACGCGATTGAATGATGTGGTTGATGATTGGAACCGGATTTCGGATTGGGGGTTTGGAAGAGGTGATTGTAGATGTTAAATAACGAGAGATTACATCAAATCCCAATTTTGATCTCCTAAACAATGCCATATTTGAGGTTGCGATTAAAGATAAAACAGGGAGTAGAGTTTTTGCTCCGTGAGGTTTGAAGATCAAGAAAAAACAATGGCGCGTTTTTATATCGAGGGTGACTTCTTGCTTGGAAAGGTTGTAAACTAAAAATTGTAAAAAACTCTGAAAACATATAAATGTATTTATATGATATAATAAAACACGGGCGTATAAGGATAAACAAGCATACATATCGTATCTACTATCTAGTATACTCGAAATAATTATCGGAAACTATTGTTTACGAAATATATGTATTTATAATCATAACGATATACAATATAAATAGTAGAAGTCTTGGGATGTCGCTTCCTTTCACGTATTTGGGAATACCAGTAAAATAAATGTCATGTGACATTCTCTTAATTTTTTAAGAGTTCTTTAATTATTTAAATTAACTAAATTAACAATTTGAATTCTTTTATACTTCTTATTTTATTTTAAATTATAAAATATATTTAAATT
>WOUH02032768.1:0-13055 GCA_009936405.2 Stevia rebaudiana
CCGTGACAAAACAAAAATAAATAAATGTGAACAAAATTTGATATCACTAGATTACGACACGTTATGTAGTCAGTTACTTGTTTATTACGAATAGATAACTATTTAATAACTTCTCAATGATTTTTAAACTATATTATGCATAAGGAAAAATGAATCACTAACCAGTAACCACAGTGGCACAATCATTAATTAAAATAACATACAAATTATTGAATAAGTTGGCCACGATGACTTGTTTTAAAACATACCCGAACAGATCAAGTTCTTTAAAAAAAATAACATGCACGATAACCTCTTTTAACTCTCAAATATCTTTTATCCTATCGTAATAGAAAGAATTAAAAAACTCACAACTTTATTTTTTAGTATGAAGTTTTACGTGTCTAAGTAACCTTTTTTCATTTCTATTTGCTTGATGCAACCTAATATAAGTATGTTGACAAACTCAGTTATATTTCAGTTACATTAGCATTGGTAGTAAACTAGTAATGCATTTGAAAAAAAAAAAATATTTTTTATTTGTTAATGTAGAAGTAATACAAATAATTAGTGACACAAAGTTCTTTACCCGATTACTCAATTGATTGATTGCTTAAATTTTTTATTTTTCTTTCCAACTTAGTGAATTTTCCTCCAATTAGATGCTAATTCTTAACCTTAAGTCAAGGGACGGTGTTTTCACTTCACATCGGCCCCGAGGTCCTAAAATCAACCCCGATGAGCGATTAGCGCTAATTGTACGCTGAAATTTGTAGGCTAGTGGTATTAAAATGTGTTGTAACTATTACAAACAAAGATATGTTGAGAGGAAAACTGTAATTCCATATCACGTGTGAATGCTGGCTCGATTATCTAAAATCGATATTAACTGATACTGCTGGATCAGTTATGCTGCCTCATTAAAACCTTACTAAGAAAACCCAGTGTGAAAAAACTTAGTTAAGGGAAAAGAGTACAGCGTGTATAATACTCCCCCTCAGTTAAGTATATATCTTTCATCATGTATAGTTCAATCTTCCATAATAAATTTTTGACTTGATCTTTGTTAGTCTTCTTTGATTTAATTGGTGCATGTTGCTTTGCCTTCATATAGTATAGCCAGGCTTTATTTGATTGATTCCAATCTATAACTTCTTGAGTATTTTGAATCATTAGCTTCCATGTGTATGCGGATTGATAACGAAGATTTGGCAAGTATCCTGCATTAACAAGTTAACCTAAAAGAAATTTGGGACTTCATATTTTTCTCATAGACAATCTAGTGTCTAGAGTCCCCTAAAGATATAAGTATTTTTCTCATGTGCGACGATGCTTTCTCGTTAAAAACCTTGCTATGAAAACCCGTGGGACAAAAACCATAGCTAAGGAAAAACGAGTGCAATCTCATATTTTCTCCCCTTGAAATATAATTTATTATAACTTACTATACATAGGTAACAACATACTTCAGGTTGAGTGTAACTGAAAATCAGGGATCTATAAAATAAACTGATGCTACAGGATTAGTTATGTTGTTTCGGTAATAACCTTACTAAGAAAATCTATTGAGACAAAATTTAGTAAAAGAAAAAGGAGGGCAACTACTAGATGTGATTTCTATTTTGCTAGCACATGCAAAAAGAAAGTACTACCATGTCTTGTAATTCTCACGAGATACATTGGTGATTCGATCGTGATTAGACATGGTAATTATGGACCGAGAATATCTTTACCTGCTTCTGGAGGTGTTAGGATCCAAATATATTTATTTCTTACGATCGAAATACTATACGTGTGCTTTGTGAATTGTCTATAATAAATTAGCATCTCTCAGATGTAGTTTGATTCATGGGCAAATATGTACAATTACATATATACTCGAACTACATGCTGAGTAATATTGACTTGTGTCTCTCTAAAGGTTCAATGGAGTCTCTCGATTAATCTTTTACATCATCTATGTATACTACGAGTAAATGAACCCCAACGAGAAGAATTCTATTAGACATGTCAGATGTTGTCAAGCATATACCTCAAATTACTTACCGAGTATATATGTCACTATTTTCATAATGCTTAGGGCATTTTTAACGTTTAGGATTTTTATGTATATGTAACTTCAAATATTATGTATAAAATCCCAATAACAACATCTATGTTTCATATGTTTCATCCGAAGTCTTTTATGTGATTGTGAGCCCAATAAACATGGTAGGGTTATCGCATCCATTACAGGGGAATATGTTTTCTCATAATCAACTACTGGGATTTGGGAAAATAAAACCCTCATACTATAACTTGTGCCTTGTGTCGCCAATCTCATACTTTACGTTTCTTCTATATTTCAAAGACACTCATTTGTAACCTATTGGTTTGACGTATATGAGTGTTCGAACTACAGGTTCGAAAACGTATCGCTTGTTTAGCGAATCTAATTAAGCCTTCAAGACATCGCACTATTTTGGTAGTTATCTTTGTGTGTACTCTTATAGAGTTTTATGTACGTAATCATTTTCATCGGTTACATCTTACTGCTATAGCGTATGCAAATAATTCATTTAACATGCATTTATTTCGATACCGCGTTATACTGTTTTGTACACAATTCAATGAGACCTCATATAGGTTTGGTACTCGAGTTTCTTCTGAAACCTTATTATCCTCTTCTGGGTTTTATTAATCTCTTCTAGGATTATACTAATAGCCTCTTATAGAGCTTCGTTAATCTCTTCTGGGATTTTATTAATGGCCTCTTCTAGGATTCGTGAATCTCTTCTTGGATTTTTTTAACAATCACTTCAAGGGTGGATTAATCTCTTCTGGGATTTTATCAACAACCACTTCAAGGGTTGATTAATCTCTTCTGGGATTTTATCAATAACCACTTATAGGGTTGTTTAATCTCTTCTGGATTTTATCAACAACCACTTTTATGGTTGATTAATCTCTTCTGGGATTTTATCAATAACCACTTCTAGGGTTGATTAATCTCTTCTGAGATTTTATCAACAACCACTTCTAGGATTGATTAATCTCTTCTGGGATTTTATCAATAACCACTTCTAGGGTTGATTAATCTTTTCTGGGATTTTATCAACAACCACTTCTAGAGTTGATTAATCTCTTATGGGATTTTATCAACAACCTCTTATAGGGTTGGTAATCTAATGAGATTTTATCAACAACCTTTTATAGGGTTGGTAATCTTTAATGGGATTTATCGACAACCTCTTCTAGGGTTGGTAATCTCTTATGAGATTTTACTAGTTTTGTTAATCTTTTGTAAGATTATATAGATAACCTCTTCAAGGGTTTCTTTATTCTCTTCTAAAAGTTTATCAATCAACCTCTTCTAGCTACACTAATTACATTATTCTGCTCTATTTACTTTCAGTAGTTTAGCCTTTGGAATTGATTAATCTTTCATATTTCTTTACGTAATAATCTTATATGATTACTTCAATTTGAGCAGATGTATAGATATTGGTATATGTGACTTTGTCACTTTGTTTATATTTGTAAATGAAACTATTCATTTTTTTGCTATTCTTTGAAAATATATAGTACATTGGATTTCAAATTCTCATTTGAGCATCTCAAGGATCGAGATTTGATAGTGATGATGCATTATAATGTGTTACTAGTCTTTCCTTATTTCTTCTCCCCCTAAACACTAGGTATTCAATCTTATTAAATTTGATAGTTGTCTCATTTTGGTACCTTAAGATTATTGTATTAGCACATAGATAGATCATACAACCAAATATGTTTAATTGAGACAAAAATGTTTCTTTACAGGAAAAAAAAACAGTTGGGGAGTATCAAGGTAATATGTTTTGTTTGTTGAAAGGATCAACTGAATGTTCAGTATGTATTTATATACTCATATAATAGTTGTAAAAAGACATTCATCCTAAGTGTAGATGCGTCTTACTATACTTCAGATTGTTCCCAACAATGGTAAATATTATTTTCTACTCGAAGGGAAGTGTTAAAGGATTTTAAAGAACAAAATTGCATCTTCTTATAAAGATGCTAAATTTGAGTAGCTGAAAATTCACATGCGGCCATATAAAGATATATCTCTTTCACATATATCCCTTTAGACATTCTTTATAAAAGAGTGATTTTTAGAGGCCCTACCTCCAGAGAATATTTAGAATTCTAGTATGATCTTTTATTCAAATTTGTCATAAAATGATGATATTTAACTTTGTTTTCGCTTACAACTTCATCATGATAACCATTTAGCAGACTATATTTGACACGAGGAACTTTCATTGAGAACTTACAAGACTAAAAGCCAATCTGTAACAATTTTGTCACACATATGTAATCAACGTATACTCTTCCTCGGAGACTTTAGTAAGGTTATTGTTGCCTAAGATATTACCAATAAGGGTGTATCTTTATTGAAGATAATTGATTAAAAGTATTTCTGATGCTTTAATGTAATGTTAGCTTTGTCATTTTACTTGTCTCCCATACTTGTGATAGCTCTCGGAGATATACATTATTGTTTTGGTCATTTCATAATTGTATTAAGTGTTTTCTTACCCCTTGAAAGGCATTCCTTTGAGTGGTCGGTGCTTGCTTTATCATCTTGAATAACTTATGAATTGTTTGGTTGGTCCACGACCTCTACTGGGTTAATAACTCTTCACCCCTACATCGATAGCTATATTCGTTTCATATATCCTTATAGGATTTTTAAAATATATGTCTTGCTCTTATAAATGTTTGATTCACTTTGGCTTTAGTATTGTTAAATCTAACTGAATCTATGTATACTGTAAATGGCATTTTCTTAAACTTGTGTTTGAGTGCCAATTAGATATTTCTATCTTAGTCTCAGAAAAAACAAACTATGTTTCCTACAGCATGATTTATAAGGCAAGTCTCCACATGTAAAGTGTATATGTTATAAGAATTTCTAGTTTGAATAGAGCATTAACAGAGTGATAAAAGACTAAGGGTGAACCTTAACAAGTCTACACCAAGCTTTGCAATAATATAAATGGTCACCTATTTTCGGTCTATCTCACTGACACCTATCATTTTCTATATTAAATATATTTAAATTTTAAAACATAGGGCACACATGTACGTATATATGGTATAGTTTGTATATGTATTGCAATTTCGTAGTCTTTCGTTTGATACAACTTACTCCCATATTGCAGAATTGATCAAAAGTATTATATTTATATATATATCCTCTGATGTCTATAAAGAACTTGGAACATGAAAAACCACAAGAACTGCAAATTCTTATGAAAATTCTATGAAATTTCTTCGGAATTAAAATGGTACCTATAAGTGATCTTATAAACCTATTTCATATCGAGGATTAATGTATCAAATCTTAGTAGATTAGATCCCCAAATCCTAAAGTGTGAGAAACTTATATTACACATTAATATCTCCAAAACCATAAGGAATTTTCGCACATAATACATTCTTAATGGTTAGATTATGTGATAGCTCTAGTCTAACACTTGGCAGAAATTTGAATAGATGTATAAAATCCGAACTCGTTTTTCCTCTAAATGGCTATGCTTTAAGTGCAACAAATATAAAATTGAATAACCAAAAAAATTCAAGTATATATTCTTTTCACTAATTGGGATATTATAACCAAATTTAATAGAGAGTTAGAAACGGATAAACTTAATTCATGATTTGATATATTTAAATGGATATCAATATTACGTTTTTTTTTTCTTTTTTAATCATTGAAAAGAATTAACCAAAAAAAAATGGTTTAAAATAATAGGAATATTAATCGATTCAATTACCAGAGTATTGTTTTTCATCTAACCCACAACCGATTTAGCCTGTTTTCCCGGCCAATATATCCATATTAGTATACGTAAGTTTGATTTTTTTTTTTTCATATATTCATTCAATCAGATTACTTGTTTGTTACATGACTTATGTTCAAGTTCTAGTTAAAATTTCTTAGTTGAAGTCCAAATACCGAGATAAGACGTATCTAGATTCGCAAAACCTTATTCGAATATTTTACATATTATATAGGGATGGCTTAGTGATTACCTTATTCACAGAGGCAAACGGACCACACCAAAATTAAGAAATTATGGACTATTGTACTTGAGTTGCATCTTGAAAATCATATTGCGATCCGAGTTTCTGATCAACCACAAGAAATTAATCATCTCCCTACTTCGAAGTTCCGTCCGTTAGAAGATGCGATGCCATCATTGGGGCTGAAACTTGCCAGAAAAACGACTGGCTTGTGAATCAGGGGCCGTCGGCCTTGAGCAAATGTGCTGATAACGTTTTAAACAAAGATATATTGAGAGAAACTGTAATTCCATCTCGTGTGTGAATTATGATACAACATATATATAGAAACACAATAGAATACGAAGAGACTTAATAAATGTCTGAATTTACAACAAATTCAAATATGATTGGATTAGTTCACATATATGGGATACTATTCACATAATTAATGAGCAAATAAAAAACATGTACTTTTGTGATTCTGATGATCCTTTTCTTTCAAGTGATTCAAATCCAGTAAGCATAGAAATGGTATCACATGTTTGTATCACCTATATGGATAAGTACACGTATAATTAATTAGTGATGGCATATGTTTTTACATGTTGCTTGTTATCAGTCTTGTTTGTACGTAATTCAACTCCACAAACTAGTATAATAGCTAGCAAATGCTATTAGACGCACATGCACTTTCCAATAGAGATCCATCATTAGCTTTCAAATAGATAACGTGCGCCATAAATGCATCAATTACATTAAACATGTTTTCCACTTTTCCGCCTAAAATATTGTATCTTTGTACACATGGCCTCCTATCACGAGTCTCGCAAATTATAATTAACCACAAGATATTGTTATAATAAACACCTTTTCTTATTTTCTAACATTTAAATTCCATTTAAAATTTCTAATGATGGTTGCTAAATTTAAATAAAAGTCACAAAACAATTAGAAGTCAAATAAGCAAAAAAAAAAAAAATCAACTTTTGACCATGGAGTAGACGAAAAGAAGCGATATGGGTGGTTTATTGAGTGCACCAAACATCAGTATATAATCTATTCAAATCTGATAAAAAAATACTTAAGATGATTTGTTTACTTCTTAATCAATAATAATTCTTATTTCTCATAATATGTTTATAAAGATTGAAAAAGTATTGATCAAATCAATAGCATTATGCTACTAATAATCTCTTTTGGTCGAGTGGTTAATAGGAGGTGGGAAACTTTGTTTCTCTTAAAAGTCCTGAGTTCAAATCCACACAAAGAGAAAATTTAATACTAATTTGCTGATAATAACATATTAATTACTAATCATTTTTCGTTAAAAAAAATAGCATTATGCTAATTACTTAAGATGATCATTTGTAATTTAGTTGAAATCACTGAAAACATGATATAATTTAATGACATAAATGGATCGTTATTGGTTACAATGCTGATCAGAGAGTGCTTTAATTAGATCCTCTTTATAAATTCTTTACGCTTTACTACTTAAACAGGAGTATCACTTTCACTGCATTTGAGTGGGGTTGTATCGACCTTTTTGTCGTACACCTAATTATAATTGGTTATCTTGAAGTGGGACCTCACGACCTTGTTTAGTACCAACGTTGTCAAATTTATCACTAATATTGGAAATGATACGAGCCAAACAAGTAAAGAGTTCAATATACTAAAGAGGTCTTCAGTTGTAACAAATTTGGTCGTTAAAGTAAGCTTTTGGGTTCAGATATAAGTACAAATTATATTTTAAGAATTACAACAGAACAGAATATTTCAATTTGTTGATGCGCGTAGTTCAAAAATTGAATAAGTTATTAGAGCACCTCTATGTTTAGAAAAACTCCATTTATATTCATAACATTTGTTCGTCTTCTTATTTCTTAAAAAATACGGAACGTTAGTCGAATATTACTCTTATTTAACCATGTTCCATTAAGTAGTATTTTTTTTTAATTCTAATCCTAACTATTATTTGCTATTTCTTTCACTAGCATCCACCCACAAAAGAGTAACAAATGGATATGTCGAATGAATAGTTACCACCAAATATGAGAATGAGTTTGCGTTCTCTAAAAAATTTTGGCCATGAAGAATTAGATGGAGTGATTTTTAAACTATTTTGTCAAAATATGAGATCGCGTTAGAGATGAGTCTATGATGAATTGTCAATGCTTCTAGCCAGCTGCCGATATATACTTGGTTTAATGCAAGATGAAGGTTTCATCCTTTACGTTTAAAAAGTCAAAATTTCATCTTTTAACTTAACTAGTTATTGCATTTTATATTTTTTAAGCTAACAGATGTTAGTTTTTTTTGTTAAATTTTAAAAAATGACCAAAATACCCTTAAATCATAAAGGATGAAACGTGTAACTTTTAAAAAACCTAAAGGGTATTTCCTGTAATTTGTTAAAAAATATTAATTTCATATTTTTATTATTTTCTTAATGTTACTAATGGTTTATAAAAAATATTAAGTTACTTTAAATAATGTTTTTTATGTTAATGTATGTTCACGTGTATATGTATATAGGTCATAGGTGTGTCCAAAAAAACTAATTTCAAGTAAATAATTTTGTTAAAAGTGTAAGCATATATATGTAGTGTTGACCAAACATAACTTTTTGTAAAAAAAATTAGGATTTATACTTTTATAGTCATATCTTCAACCTTTGTACCCTAGGTGAGTGGGTAAAGCTACCCTTCATTAGTGGTGTACATTCAAATTGGTTTATTGTGTATCTATACCAAGTTAGAAGATAGAACTGAACGAGTCAGTTGAATATAAGATGTCGTTGAATTCGGTTCTTCGTCTCGAACACCTCTGATGAATCTCCGATCCTGTCAAGCTGTCAATGCCAAAGGTAACTTAGCAATTTACAGACCAGTGCTCTCAAACGTGTCAACTCATCAAACGTTTCAACTCATAAAACGTTTCAACTAAGTCATATTAGTTCGCATTAAAACCCTAGCGATGTGGTGTTTAAAATGTTTAGAGTTTAGGGATTTTTAGAGTGAAGATTTGATTTTTATTGTTTAGTTGATATTTTTGTTGCTATTGAGTGTTGTTGCACAATACCTGGAGTAGGATGACGAATGTACTCGTAATTATTGTGTTTTTGTTAGTTTGATTTCATTTTGTTTTTATGTTTTCAAGTGGAAATTATAACTTCATCACTTTTTGAATCTCATATATGATGCTAGATTGCTCATGTTATACTTATCATTGCAAAAGGTGATATGCACATGTGTTCCCAAATGTTTGGATTAAGTCAAGTTTGTTTTGGGTTAAAACCTACCAATGTGTGTGTGTTTTTTATTTATTTATTTTAGTTTAATAAAAATTTGTGGAACATAGTCGTAATTTCTGTGTTTTTGTTAGTTTGGTTTCACTTGTTGATATGTTTTCACTTGTTTAAATATTTTTTATTTGCTTAAGAACTAAAAAATATTATTTAAAGTAACTTAATTTTTTGTTATAAACCATTAGTAACATTAAAAAAATAATAAAAATATGAATATTTATATCTTTTAACAAATTACAGGAAACACCTTATACGTTTTTATAAAGTTACAGGTTTCATCCTTTATGATTTAAGGGCATTTTGGTCATTTTTTGAAAATTTAACAGAAAAACTAACATATGTTAACTTAAAGGACGTAAACTGCAACAACTAGTTAAGATAAAATATGAAATCGAAACTTTTTGTATACCTAAAGGATATTTTGTGTAATTTTGTCTGCAAAATATTATGTAGTTATCTAGATTCAGGGTGACAAGTTTTGGCACAAAACGGTATGAATTTTTTTATTTATTTATTTTTTTTTGGGTTAAGTTGTTTTAACTCATTAAATAAAATTATTGTGTCCGGTTGAAAAATATTATTTAACTCGTCTACTTAAAAAAATCGTGTTCGATTTGCATAAAAATTCGAAAGATAAACATGTTTACTTATTAAAATTTATGATATATATAAAATATATTAAATTAACAAGCACAATTTAACAACCCATATACGACCTCTTTTAACAACAAATCTATATACTTCTAAATTACTCCTATAATACTAAATAACTAAATTACACTATTGCTAGAGTGAACGTCGGGCCTTTGAATTTTAGAGGCATGCCTCTACTTAGTGCGCTAGTCGCACACTAGTATTTACGACTAATTTACAACTTATGTACAATCTGCCAACCTATTTAACATGCATGGTTAAATAGATGAGTTACAATGGTACCTTATACAAAAATTACGAGTGTCTCAATTTTGATTGATGTCTTTGACATGAATAATATTATAAACTTTAGTTACCTTCGTACGACAGTTTGCCCCACATGTGTATATTTATCTGCTTTGCATATGTATTTCACTATATATTTAATTAGACTAAATATTTACTTCCTTGGTCATGTAGTTTGATCCATTTAACCCTTATAGCCTAAAAGTTCCTCTTTTATTTGAACCCTAATGTTTAAAATATAAGCCTTTCCTGTAACACTAACTCTGTCAAGATTTGACATGGTTATTTACAATTTTCAAACGTTAAGGTGCTAAAATCTGGTAATATTCAGTTTTATGTTAGAAGAGTTAGGTGAGTTAAATCATACAGACCAAAATACTAAATTTAAGTATATTTAAACACGAGTGCCAATTATTTGGGCATATGTTAAACACGAGGGCCGAATAAACTTACATGTGCACACTAAACCTAATTGTTCAAATGTTTATTATTTTTCATTAAAGCTTAACTAATCGAGCAAATTTTGATAGACGCACCGGAATCGAACCAGAGTAACCCGCACTGGAGACGAAGTAGGAACTGACACACCGGCCCAGTCTTGTAGATCTGCTTATGAAGGTACATAGATGCCAAGACGAATTAAGAGCCTCAATGTAGGCATGGAGATCACACATGTATACCAGAAGCACAACATGGAGAAAACTCTCTTTAATTATAAAAATTATAGAAACTATTGTTACGAATGTAACAAGGTTTTTTATTTCTTTTAGTTTCTATATTAAGATTTATGGGTTTTGGTAAAAAAAAAAGTTCTAAAAAACACGACCATATTTTTTTTATGTTTTTAATAAATTGATCATATTTGCATACAAAAAACGTACGGAGCAAGTACAAATTAGCATATTACATATGTAAAATACCATATTACATATGTAACATTCTGAACAATTTAAATAAAAAAGAGATTTTTGTTAATTTTTATATATTTTTTATAAAGCTAGAAGGCGCTTTTATTGTTTTTTTATAAAAAGTGACAAATATACCACTAAAATCTACTTTTTTAAAAAAAATTACATTGATCGAGTTTTTTAAATTTCCTTAACTTTTTTTTTAAACAGCATAGGTTCTTACTTGCTAGCCACCGGTAGCTGGGCGATGTAGCCAAGGTCGATTCATCGACCTCTGTGAGACAGTTCCCCACAGATAAGAGATAAGCGGGAACTGGATGGAATCCGTAAACTCTCTCCCTTCCTCAGGTTTGAACCGGAGACCTATATCCGATGTGCACAAAATTGCCCAGACCATGTTCTGAGCAAGATTTGAACCTGAGACCTTACAAAAGGGGACCCCAAATCCACATCTTCTCTTAACCACTTGAGCTAAAAATTATTGGTATTTCCTTAACTAAAGTGGGTTTCAAATTATCCTTTTTCGACGCAAGAATACTCCTCCAACACAAAACGGGCCTAATATATGGGTTATTATTAGTTATATTTTGATATTTATTTTTTCTCACGTCAAATCTTGATGCAATAGCAATTGCTAGTTAAAGAAAAACTGCATACATATTTGATATTTTGAACAGTAAACGGTAACTAAAAGTGAACAGATTGAGAGGGTATAAAAACAGAAAAATGTATAGATTAATTATTGACATGCATGGCCACACACACTCATTTTTAGTGAATGGAACAAACCTTCTAAATATTACTGGGTTGAATAGTATGAATTTAAACAAGCAATATACCATGGTGGGATCACACGCATATGACTAAATAACAATTATAAATGTACTTTCATTTATTTATTTTTTTGTCATTTACCTTGTATGATAAAACTGAAAAGATATTTTAAACATTATCCCTAAGGGTGATGTTTTTAGTACTAGTTATATATTTCCTTGCTTTTTAATCATTTTGTTACATGGAAAAAGTTGATAACTAGTTCTAGTTTCTCCCCTTTTAATTCATGGCACCACCATATGTCTATCTTATAAGTGCACTATAATAATTGAATATTGAAGTTTATGACTGAAGAATTTTATATTCATTCGATATTAATCGATTTCCTTTACTAGATACTTATTCTTTGTTAGTATAATTATACACAAACCTTATATAGATATTCAACGAGTAAACCCTAATAATAACTATAAACAAACCTATCATAAATTAAGAGTGCACAAACCATATGGTTAAGTACGTTGGATTATGGAGTCTTAAATATGTTTGTCAGAAAATAAATTACCTTAATTATCGTTATGCTAGCACGGGCTTGTCAGATACAGAATTATATGTGCGGGTCGTTTGGGAATGGTAGGTAAGATGGACGACCGCTTCACGACCCATTATTTTAGAGGCACATAATTTTCAAAAAAATATTTATATATTTTATTTGTATCATTTTTTTTATCTAAAAATATTAATGATCACACAATCTTAAAGTTTGAAATAAGCCCAACTGTAAAAACAGTAAACCATAGAGCAATTAAAATTTAAAACCTTATTAGCTTAAAAATATGTTAAAATGTTAAACAGCTATAAAAATGTTAAGAGATTCTCACGATTTGCTTAGTATTTATATTATATAATTTTGCTACAATAACTTTGTGTTTATTTTTATAACTATTATTCATCTTTTATTATAAATATTGAGTTCGTTTTTTAGGGAGACCATTTTTTTCTCACCTGTAACAACTGGCCGTTTTCCGGCAGTTGACTAGGTAATTTTCAACCTTTGACTGTACTATTCCGGCAATACGCCATTTGTAACACGGTGATTATATAAGTTTTATATT
>WOUH02032779.1:0-13050 GCA_009936405.2 Stevia rebaudiana
ATTGCACTAAACCCTGGTGATGGTGATTCAGTGGATGAAACAGATCTGACCGGCCACCACCATCGTTCCCATCAAGTCTCTGAACTCCAACCAGAATCATCTCCGACGGCAACTTCTTTCAGCATCTCCAGCGGCGGCTTCGTCTTCAGCATCTCCGACGTTTATGGTTGTAGTGATGGTCGCGATTTTCTATTCGAGTTTTCAATTCCGGTTTTCTTGTTGCAGATTTGGTGGGGGTATTGAATTAGGGTTTCGAGAGAACGGAGAAGGAGGGCTGGTCACCGGTGACTGGCGGTAGTTAGGTGGTTTATGGTGGTGGAATTGTCACGACCAAGTGGTGGTCGCTGGTGTTGTAGACGGAGGCGATGGATGTTAATTGTGGTCACTGGTGTTGTAGACGAAGGCGATGGGTGTTAATGGTGGTCACTGGTGCGATTGACGACACTGGTGGTCGCTGGTGTGATTCAAGACGGAAGTTGTCGCTGGTGGTCGTTGGTGCAGTGGATACGGTGGTGGAGTCTAGGTGTAGAAGTCATTAATGGTGGGGGTTTTGGGGAAGAAAGGTTGGGTATTTGGGTAACAATATACAAATTCAGTCCTTCTATTTTATTGTTCTTTTTTTGTAAATTTAGAAAATGACACAATTAGTCCTTACCAATAAAAAGTTTAAAATACCCTTCATTTAACAGAAAAGAATTAACGGTTTTAGTATTTTGGAGCTAACGGGGACAGATTGGATATCACAGGGAGGAAAAAACTGATTTTGAAACTTTTGGAGCAAAAGGTTATTTGGGCCAAATCACAGGGAGCAAAAACGAAGTTAACTCTAAATCAAAACAATAACATTACGAATCTCATTCACCCGTGTTTCACGTAAGATAAAATATTTACAATTAATCATTTAAATGACACATGATTTTCCACCAAAGTTACTTCATCTGTCAAATATGTTAAACCAAACTAATTTAGAGATGTCAGTTTCACTATGAAGAAAACTCAAAGTAAGTAAATTTTTTTTTTCATTTATTATTAATTAAAGTCTTTTTGAATTTTTTTGAAACGTTTACCGATTATTAATCAAGCCCCTTCGTTAGAAATTAAACTAAAACTTGTCATATTATACCCCTTGATTATTTATAAACAAACTTTTATTAGAAAATGTTAAAAAAACACAATTATTAAAAACTATTAAAAATGTATCTTAGATATAATAAAAGAACATTTATGAAAACGTAAGAAGTATATATTTTTATAAATCAATGAATTTTTCTTTTTTGCTTTTAATAGTTATATAATGTTTTCAATGAAATATAACTTTAAAAAATTGAATAAAAATCTAAATTTAACGTAATGAACTCATTATAATAATAAAAACAAAATAAAGATTTTTGTTTTTTTTTTGAAAGCTTTGTATCACTCTTAAAATTTAAAGGTTCGAATAACATTAAATAAAAACTTTGAGTAAAAGTAAAACAAGTAAAAACAATAGTGAGGATTGTATGTTTAGTAACAATCTAATTAAAAAAAATGTGATTCATACACTATTGAGTTATATTTCTTTTATCCAGCTTGATTTGATCACATCGATTCTCTTTTACATTTACACAATAAGTAGCGGGTTATGTCTAAGTAGTAGCTCGACTTTGAATAAGGTTCATATCAAAACATAATAACAAAATCAGTAAATTGTCATTTTTATTCGTATGGTTTGAGCACTTTTGTCCTGTCGTTCAGAATGTTTTTTTTCTCATCAGTGTCTCTGACGTTTCAATTTTTTTTTGTCATTTTCGTATAATCCACTAACTTCGTTAAAAAAAACTTCGTTAACTCACAGGTATTTTTGTCATTTCAATCTAACTTTGTCATTTTAGTCTAAATTAATTAAAGGGTTGTTTAGAGAATATATCATAAAAGAAGAAGGACTAAACATGTAATTTACAAAAAATAAAACCCAATCAACATCACCGTCTACGGGAGCGAAGAGATATGGCGGCGCTTCCGGACGACCACATCTATTCAAGATGAACACGATGGGAGCAAAACTTAGTTGAACAATCGAAGAAGAACATGAGTTGTTCAGAGTAGTTCAATTTGGGAATTTGGAGATTTTTAAAACACTTGGGAGATTATTTTAATTTTAAAAAAATGCAACTTAAATGAAAGAGACAAAAAAATACAACTTCATAAAAAACATTTAAAAAAATTACATAAAAGACTAAAAAACACAAGTGGTTGCCATGCCATTCTTGATATACATGTTGCTGAAGACCCAAGAACGATCAAATACATTGAAGTCGTTGTTCGACCCCGGAGCTTCAAAAAATGCATGTCAAAATAATAAATTTTGGGAGGCAACCGCTTCAAGCATAACCGTAAAAACCTTTAAATTAACACGTGTAGACTATCATCTCTATTCATTCGGACAACTTTTTCACTTACAGTGTGTACAATCTAACCTTTGCAATTTTTCGAATTTCGTCTCAACTCTATTATTCGAGCGATAATATAAAATCAATTACTTATATCTCAATTATGCGCAGATACGTACATATCTATAAAAATATACACAAAAATACAAATACTTGTATGTTTATTTCCTTTATAAAAATGTTGGTTTCAGTTATAGTCGGTTTGATAATTTTTTGTTTTTTGTTCGATTTAAATATTTTGGTGTTATAGTACGGTTTGAATATTTTGGTTTTCTGTTCGGTTCAAGTCCTCGAATTGCCTCCGTTGCAATCGTTGCATGGTGGAGCGTCAATACCGACGAAAAACACTTCTGGGTGTTACAAGCGAAGTTTCGATATCGGTATTTACATCTCTGAGTGTAACGGTCCTACATTGTTGCACCAACTACTGTTATAGAAAAAAGCATAAACTCTATCTAAAGTTTTGTCATGTATTTTTATTTATATCATGGAATAAAACTATACGTAGTGAAAATCCTAATATAATAATAGGTATATTATATTCATAGCATGATTAAGTTAAAATACAATCATATCTACATCCATTGTATATTTGTACTACGTAATGTTGACTTTTATTATATCGTTTATCATAATGTCATACAGAAATTTAGTTGCCCTTTCTTTTGTTTTATATATATTTATTCACCGATAACCACACACGTCTCTTAAATTGCTTGCCATAAACCCTAATTAACACCCATATACTCCATCTCAATGGCAGCCGTCTCCCCTCATTCTTCGCCTGTCATGATTCAAGCTTGTAGACGTCACAACGTTAATCTCACCTTCGTCCACTTCAATACCTCCCATCAACGTTACGGACGTTTTAAATATCTTTCCCCACCGGTTAACCGTTTATCGTTTTCGCACGGTTTAGCGACACATAATAAACCGGTGACTCCTCCGGTTCTCTGTTCGGTCGATCCAACCGGATCAACCGACGGCTCGGTTGGAACATACAAGAAATTTAAAAGTGACTTAAAGAAGTGGTGTGACAAACAATGTTTACCTATCGGGGCTGCAGTCTACACCGTCGGTCAAGCTTTAGAAGCTGCCTTCCTCGCTTTTGTCTTGGGAAATTTGTCCGATCGTTTTCTCCTAAGCCCATTGATTACTTCTGAACTAGAAGAGGTACTCAAGTATTTTACATTCGTGTTCAAATTCAAATTTAATATGAAACACCAAAAAAGTTTAAGTGTAACAAAACTATCTTTTAGGGTTGCATTAAGTTACGTTGCATTAGATTTAGTGAAACCTTTTTATTACGTAATACAATTGGGAAAAAGGTTGTCTTATGTAAAAAAAAAAGATTGCAATATTGGTTGTAATGTTATTTTAGCTAATGTAGTTATTTTAATACTAAAAAGGTTGCACCTTTTGCTTTAGTGAAATTTCCAAACTTATGTAATAAAAGAACTTTTTTTTTTCAGGCAAAGGTTTGTTTTGGAATATACCATCCCTTGGTACCGTCCTTGTTTGGAAGCCCCTTGCAAGTGGCTCGTACTTATGGGGTTTTTTTTGCTTGTGTTTGGGGTACACCTTATGTTATGAAAAGATTGAGAGGCAAAGAACACGATATATTAACAAGGTAAAAAGATAAACGTTTAAAAGAATGTGTATTTTTGTTATATATATATATATATATATTCTTTTTTCTAAAAATATATACTCACAGGTGTATGTGTATCTTTGTAGTATGATGATAGGTTTTGGTAGTATAGTCATGATCTCATTGGTTTCTGGCATGAGGAGTCCTCATGTAATCAAGCTTGGTGTCATCAATGCACTCTTGTTTGGTTTGATACACAAGCTAGGTGATCGATCTTGTTGCTCGCTTATATCATCTTTTCCTTTATAATATTTACCCTTTTTTTATTTTGAATCAAACGAGTAGTTGTAAATGATAGACCAAAATTGCATTACTAACATATTTATCATACAAATTTACTCTTTTGTTTATATAGAAGTGAGGCTTCAAAAATTTTGTGTTAATCCCATAATAATATATTTATGAATACTAATTTACAATATTTGCTTAAATATCTAGTTGCGAGGCACAGGAACCACCACAAGCAGAAGATGAAAGCAAAAGGGAAGTAGTAACAAACAATATTTCATCCCATATTTATGGTAATTGTCTTATTTACATGAAATCAAAGTTTAGCTACATTTTGTTGACGAAAGCGACAATATTTAGCAGCCACTTACTACAGAGATATCAAAGTTTATACGGAAACAACATTTTGTTGACGAAGCTGATTTTGCTATTTATTAGCCTAAATCAGTATTGATCTTATGCTAAGCTAAGATGCTACTAATGAACATATCAACATACTATTGATAATCGATTTTTATGTCTTTTCCTACTAATCACCACTAGCGTTGCCAACCCACATTATCTAATTTTAAGGCAAAACATATTGGTCGAACTCGCTAGCCAAGTTACCAATCGAATCAGGAAAAGTTATAGATGCGTCGAACCAAACTAACATAGGGCCGGCTTTTCAAGTCGTGGAAATATTGTTCACCTATCATTACAACTTATAAGCCACCTCGACCAGCAGTCCAGTTTTAATATTCACTCATTTTCGATTTTTTTTGATATTTTTTAATATGGAATTGTCCATTGCTCGTTACAATGGGTAAGATAAGTGTTATGAAGAAGCACTTTGAGTTTGTATTTATTAAAAATTTATAACTGATTTTTTATATAATTTATTTTCAAAACCTTAAACTCAATGATATGGCAAATTCTGTAATATGATCGTGTGGATTCATTACGTTAAAAAACACCAGTGTTAAATATATAAGATCATGGGTGAGGTACCTAAAACATCAATAAATTGAGGAAGTCGTGTGATCCTAAAGACATTAAAATCAATATGGAAGGCTAACATCCCGTCTCAGGAAGAATCGATTGATTATTGGAGCTAGTTTCAGTTAATAATGACATCATTTTTTTTAATAACATTAGGCTTTTTAAAATAAGATTCTTCTTGCTTGAACCTAAGCCTAAAATATGTCATGATCTTCCAACCCCGTTCACTTGTATTTACTTGCAAAGAAATATATGACTGATGAAACTGACATCTAGTGGAATTATATAATTAATTAAATCAAAACAACAACATTACGAATCTCATTCACCCATGTTTCACGTAAGATAAAATCATTTAAATGACACATGGTTTTCCACCAAAGTTCCTTCATTGTTGTCTTTTGTAGGAAGTTTACTGTCAAACTCATTTAGAGATGGCAGTTTCACAATGAAGAAAACTCAAAGTAAGTAACAAAAAATTCATTTAATTTTAATTAAAGTCTTTTTGAATTTTTTTGAAACGTTTACCGATTATTAATCAAGCCCCTTCGTTAGAAATTAAACTAAAACTTGTCATATTATACCCCTTGATTATTATAACAAACTTTTATTAGAAAATGTTACAAAAACACAATTATCAAAAACTAATAGAAATGTATCTTAGATATAATAAAAGAACATTTATGAAAACGTAAAAAGTATATGTTTTTATAAATCAATGAATTTTTCTTTTTTAATCTTGTTGAAATAAACATTTTACAAAACACTTGTTAAAACGTTTTTTAGTTGAAAACATTATTTTAAAATGTTAAGAAAACATTTAAAAAGAAAAATGTTTTTTGAAGAAGAAAATTTTATATTCTAAAAATTGGGCTTTTTCAAATCGAAAAAAGTCTTAGAAAAAAATATTTTTTAATAGTTTGAGGAAAACGTTATTTTTTAATTTCCTTATATAGTTGAAAAAGTGTTATTTTAAATGGTAAAACAAATTAGTTGAATTTGCAAAACTAATAAATTAACTTACAAAACTGTTTGAAGAAAAACGTCTTTTAAAAAGAGTAAAACAAAATATTTTTTGTGCTTTAAATAGTTGCTCAAGGCGGAATTAGGCAAAGTTACTAAACACGAGAAAGCTTGTTTGGAGAATCGTTTATCCATTTCGCCTTTGATACATTTGGCTTCCAAGCCCCGGAGGCTATGGAACTTCTAAGGAGAGTTCAACGCGTCGTGCACAGTATTTCATTGACTCCTAAGAACCAAAACTTTGTTTTTTCTAGGATTGGTTTTGCAATTCAAAAGGGGGTTGCGGCGCAGCTTGTTGCTCGCTTACCTGCCACTGTATTGTAAAATATGAAGTTTTATTTTAATGAATGAGTAAGATACTTAAAAAAAATAGTTATATAATGTTTTCAATGAAATATAATTTTAAAGATTGACTAAAAATCTAAATTTAACGTAATCAACTTATTTAATAATAATAAAGCAAGTAAACCTTAAATAATTTTTTGAAAGCTTTGTATCACTCTTAAAATTTGAAGGTTCGAATAACCTTAAATAAAAACTTTGAGTAAGAGTAAAACAAGTAAAAACAATAGTGAGGATTGTATGTTTAGTAACAACCAAATTAATAAAAAATGTGACTCATACACTATTGAGTCATATTTATTTTATCCAGCTTGAATTGATCACATCGATTCTCTTTTACATTAACACAATAAGTAGCGGGTTATGTTTAAGTAGTAGCTCGACTTTGAATAAGGTTCATATCAAAACATAATAACAAAATGAGTAAATTGTCATTTTTATCCATATAGTTTGAACATTTTTGTTATTGTCGTTCAAAACGTTTTTTTCTTTTCATCAGTGTGTCTGACGTTTCATTTTTTTTTTTTTGGGCATTTTCGTTAATCCACTAACTTCGTTAAAAAAACTCCGTTAACTCATAATAATATCTTTGTCATTTCAATCTAACTTTGTCATTTCAGTCCAAATTAATTAAAAGGTTGTTTAGAGAATATATCATAAAAGAAGAAGGACTAAACATGTAATTTATAAAAATAAAACCCAATCAACATTACCGTCTCAGGAGCGAAGAGATACGGCGGCGCTTCCGGACGACCACATCTATTTAAGATGAACACGATGGGAGCAAACCTTAGTTGAACATGAGTTGTTCAAAGTAGTTCAATTTTGGGATTTGGAGATTTTTAAACACCTGGAAAATTATGTTACTTTAAAAAAAAATGCAACTTAAATTGAAAAGACAAAAAAATAAAATAAAGTACAACTTCTTAAAAAACATTTTAAAAAATTACATAAAAGACTTAAAAACACTAGTGGTTGCCATGCCATTCTTGATATATGTGTTGCTGAAAACCAAAAAACGATCAAGTACATTGAGGTTGTTGGTCGACCCCAGAGCTCCAAAAAAACGCATGTCAAAATCATAAATTTTGGGAGGCAACCGCTTCAAGCATCACCATATAAACCTTGAAATTCCCACGTGTAAACTGTCATCTCCATTTAATCGGACAATATTTCACTTTCAATATGTACAATCTATGTAACTTTTGCAATTTTTCAAATTTCGTCTCATCTCTATTATTCGAGTGATAATATATAATCAATGACTCATATCTCAATTACGCGCACATACGTAATATCTATAAAAATATACACAAAAATACAAATATTTATATGTTTATTTCTTTTAGAAAAATGTTGGATTTGATTATAGTCGGTTCGATAATATTATAATTTTTCTGTTCGGTTAGAATATTTTGGTTTTATAGTTCGGTTAGAATATTTTGGGTTTTCCGTCCGGTTCAAGTCCTAGAATTGCGTCTGTTGCAATCGTAGCATGGTGGAGCGCCAATGCTAACGAAAAACACTTATGGGTGTTACAAGCGGAGTATTCGGTCTTTAGACATCTGAATCAACGGTCCTACACCATTGCACCAAGTACTGCTATAGAAAAAAGCATAAACTCTATCTAAAGTTTTGTCATGAATTTTTATTTATATTAATGGAACAAAACTACGTAGTGAAAATCCTAATATAATAATAGGTATATTGTATATTCATAGCCTGATTAAGTTAAAATACAATCATATCTACATCCATTGTATATTTGTACTACGCAAAGTTGACTTTTATTATATCGTTTATCATAATGTTATACAGAAATTTAGTTGCCCTTTCAAATTCACCGAGAACCACACGTCTCTTAATTTGTTTGCAATAAACCCTAACACCCATATTCTCATTCTCGATCTCAATGGCAGCCGTCTCCCCTCTTTCTTCACATGTCATGATTCAAGCTTGTAGACGTCACAACGTTAATCTCACCTTCGTCCACTTCAATACCTCCCATCAACGTTACGGACGTTATGAATATCTTTTCCCACCGGTTAACCGTTTATCGTTTTCGCACGGTTTAGCAACACATATTAAACCGGTGACTCCTCCGGTTCTCTGTTCAGTCGATCCAACCGGCTCAACCAACGGCTTGGCTGGAATATACAAGAAATTTGGAACTGAATTAAAGAAGTGGTGTGACAAACAATGTTTACCTATCGGGGCTGCGGTCTACACCGCCGTTAATGCCTTAGAAGCTGCCTTACTCACTTTTGTCTGGAGAAATTTGGCCGATCGTTATCTCCTAACCCCACTGACTACTTCTGAACTAGAAGAGGTATTCAAGTATTTTACATTCGTGTTCATCATATGAAAAACTACAAAAGAAATAAGCAGAATACAACTATCTTTGGTCACAAAAGGTTGCATTATAACTATTTTTTGTCACAAAATGTTGCATTACGTTGTGTTTTATTAGATTCTATGTAACATTTTTGTTACATAATACAACTTATTTTTTAAATAGTTACATCATAAAAGGTTGCACTTGAGAAACAAGTTGTCTAATGTAACAAAAAGATTACATTAAGTCTAATGCAGTTTTTTTAAGACTAAAAAGGTTTCACATTTTGTTATATATAGTACGTGAAACTTCCAAACATATGTATTAAAAGATTTTTATTTTTTCCTTTTTCCAGGTAAAGGTTAGTTGGGGAATATACTATCCCTTGTTACCGTCCTTGATAGGAAGCCCCTTGTTAGTGGCTCGTAGTTTTGCTGTTTTTGCAGCTTGTCGTTTTGGTACACGTTATGTTATGAAAAGATTGAGAGGCAAAGACGATATATTTACAAGGTAAAAACGATTAACATTTGAAAGAATCTTTTGTATATATCATACTATCAAAGCGCAAGGCGCACTTAAGGCGATAATGTAGGGCCTAAAGCCTAGGCGGTTGGCGCAAAAAAGAGTAGGCTTAAGAAAAAAAACTTCAATAAATTTAAAAATAAACTATATTATGTAATGGAAAATAACACTTTATTAACATACAAAAATATTCAAATACCATAAGTTTAGATATTAAGTGATTAAGTACCAAATTATCCCAAATACCAAAATACTTCAAAACCAATATGTTCAAAGAAAATTTAATTGTCGATAGACATCTAGTTTTTTCCTTTACTATAAAAAATGAAGTTAATTGGGATTTTAATAGCATGTAAATATATCTCTTTATTTTCTAATGTTATATTCCTCTTTGGTTAGTAGATTGTTATTATCTCTAAATAGGAGATGTGATTGTATAGATAAAATCATGTTGTAAGTTTGAAATTACCTTTTTAAAATACCTAGGAACAAAAAGCGCAATTTCATGGCCTTGCTTTTTTCCATCGCCTAGACGCAAAAGCGGTGGCTTTTGACAACTATGATATATATATGATAAACAATTAATTTGTTTTTTTTTTGAAATTTATATAACATCAATTGCTCATGTTTTTTAAATTTAAAAGATTATATATTTTTATTATATCTTCTTTCTTTTAACTATACTCACAGGTGTATATGTATCATTGCAGTATGATGTTAGGTTTTAATACTATAGTCATGTTCTTACTGGTTTCTGGCATTAGAAGTCCTGTTATAATCAAGCTTGGTGTAATCACTGCCCTCTTGTTTGGTTTCATACACAAGGTGATCGATCATGTTGCTCGCGTATATTATTTTTTCCTTTATAATATTTACTCTCTTTATTTTGAATCAAAATTACATTACTAACATATATATCATACTAATTTACTATTTAGTTTATATATTAGTGAGGCACCAAAATTTTTGTGTTACTCCCATAATAATATATTATGATACTAATTTACAATATTTGTTTAAATATACAGTTGCGAGGCACGGGAGCCACCACAAACAGAAGATGAAAACTAGAGGCAAGTAGTAACAAACAATAATTTAGGTTAAATATTGGTTGAAAACCTCTCGAGTTGAGAAAAACCTTAAAAACTCTAAAAAACGCTCAAAAACACTAAGTTAAAAATTTTATTATTATTATTTTTTTTTTAAAGTCTCACTTTTAAATGCATTTTCGTCATTTTTTATTAAAAAAAAAAAACAAAAAAGCGCCGAGTACTTTAAAAAAAAATACCCCTAAAAATAAATAAAAAAACTTGTTTTTCAGTGAAATAATTGTAACATATGTAACATTTTATATTTGTTACATATGTTACATTTTCTTAAATGATCTCAGCCATCCAATCTTAAAATCAATTGTTGTAATAGAGTTTCTAAGGTTTTCTCAACTGGAGAGGGTTTTCATATTATCATTCCCGCAATATTTTATCCCATATATGGTAATTGTCTTATTTACAAGTCTATGATTACTTTCACATATATTTTTTTTAGGAGGACGAGAGGATACATTTGAATGGTTTGTGACTTTGTGGGAATCTTTAAAAATGTTGGTTATAATCGATCTTTTTTCAAGTATCTGAGTGTTTAGCCTCTTCATATAATCATATGAATTAAAAGTTTATCGCGCCTCTTTGAGTCAATTAAAAAACATGCATTTTTTACCCAATTAAATTTTTTTTGGCTTGTTTTATTAAATCCTGAGTTACAATACTTATAATTTCAAACTCTAATTTATAGAGTATTTATTAGTTTTGTAATCTAATATATTATATCTGTTTGATCATTTTGACATTTCTAATTATGAAACGGATAAATATAAAAAAATGGAAGAGCTTTTATTTTACCTTTTTACGTGATATTTTTGTAAAATGAGTTGAAATAGATAAATAAAAAGATATTTTTTATATATAAGTGAAGTGGGTGAAATTTCCATGTATTACACGGCGTACAAATTTATTTTTTTAATGATTGAAGATTTTAATTTAGAAGATGATAAATATTTGACATTCAATTAAAATAAAAGTTTATATACCTTTTTTATTCATTAAGAAAATAATGTTACTAATGTTTCCATATATGCTATTAATTAAATAAATAGATATTTTTATGCAGTTCATGTTTATTAACATGCATGAAAATCAGTTACTAATTCTTAATACAAATTAATATCCGAAAAAAGTTTGAAATTTCGGATATACGAATTTCAGATAATTCAGTCTCAAATTTTGTTTTCTTTGGGTTTGATTTTAGATTTAGAAAATTTTGAGCACCGCTAGTATTTAAGTTTATGTGGGCTTTTGGTTAAAAAAAATTTTTGTGCAACATTCTAGAAGGTTCGGAATTTATAGATGTAGTGGCTCATTGTGAGCTGTTGGTGTATTTGTAAGGGTTCATTAGGGACATTCAACGCCTGTAAACGTGGCCAAATGCATGTATATTTATGGGCGGTTACCTGTATATTTTGAGTGACAACCGTAAATGTAAGTGAGGATAACTACAAAATTATGAGCGTCGCTGCCTGCATGGAAGTGGATATTTTTTGAATTTGAAAGGTCAAATGGGCAAATTGGGGTAAAAGCTTGGTAAAATGTTCATTTTGGGAATTTTCAATTTTTGTTATATCCAAAGCAATTACGAGATGCTTTTACTTGTCTTTGGCATAAGCTTCATAGACTTGAATTGTTCTTGATGTCTTTTTTCATTCATTGTTAAAATCTATTGTCTGTACCAATCGAATGTCAGTCGGATAATTCATAGGGATTTCAAGAATGCAATATATGGCATTTGATATAAAAATGTGTACCGGTTTTTGACCAAAGATCGCTTCTATATACAATGAGAACCAACACAACGAATTGTAGTAAGTGTACATAAGCGTAAGGGTGTTAGTTGGCTACTATTACTGTCAACCATTTGACAGGTACATCGATTCCCTCCATTTACTACATAGATATTGAAGTTTACACGGAAGCAACATTTTGCTCCCAAAGCTTATTTTTCTCTTTAGTAGCCTAAATTACTATTGATCTTATGCTATCCTAAGATGCGAACATACTACCGATAGTCGCTTATTATGTCGTTTCCTTTTGATCACCACTAGGGGCGTTGCCAAATCCACATTATCTGATTTTAAGGCAAAACATATTGGTCCGACTTGCTAGCCAGGTTACCAGTCGTACTAGAAAAATGTATAGATGCGTCAAACTAAACTAACGTAGGGCTGACTTTTCTAGACATGGAAATATTGTTCACGTGTATGTCATTACAACTTACAAGCCAACTCGGCCAACAATCCAGCTTTAATGCTCTCTCGATCGTTTTTTATTTTTTTGTTATTTAATAGTTTGAAACTATCGTTTGCTCGTTACAATGGGTAAGATAAGTGTTATGACGAAGCACTTTGAGTTTGTACACTAGTACACAAATAATGAAAAGATGCGGTTGAATAAATATGGATAATGCGGTTCGTATTAAACCGCAACATC
>WOUH02032790.1:0-13049 GCA_009936405.2 Stevia rebaudiana
GTAACACTTGCGAAACAATTAACAAAAAACTTTGTGGTTTGTACTGTGACCCAGATCTCAAGAACTCAAAACAAAAGGGCGGACGCTCTGAGTAAGCTAGCTTCTCTAAAGTTCGCGCATCTCACAAAGAAAGTGTTAGTATAAGTTATGACGGCAAGGTCAATTCAAGTCAAAGAAGTGGCCGACGTGGTAATGGAAGAAGAGGATAGCTGGAAGACTCCAATCGAAGATTACTTAAAGACAAGTTTTTTGCCAGAATGTCCTGAAGAGGCAGCCAAGTTAAAGCAGAAATCAACAGGGTACGTTCTAAAAGATGGTCATCTTTTTAAAAGATCTTACCTTGCACCGTTATTGAGATGTCTGGGTCCCATGCAAAGCAGGTATATTATAAATGAGGTACACAGCGGTATATGCGGAACCCATTCAGGCCCATGAACAGTAGCCTCCAAACTAATGAACTTAGGCTATTTTTGGCCAACAATGCATAAAGACGCCATGGAAGAGTTGCAGAAATGTGAATCGTGCCAATTACACGCTCCGTCAAGAAACACCCCGAAGTACGATCTCGTGACTATCACAGCTGCCTGGCCGTTTCATAAATGGGGGATGGACATTGTCGGGCCGTTCCCTCCTAGCAAAGGAAACGTCAGGTTCTTACTAGTTGCAATAGATTACTTTACTAAATGGTCAGAGGTTAAACCCCTGGCATCAATCACCGGAAAACAGGTTATAACCTTTTTCTGGGAAAACATAATATGTAGGTACGGTCTCCCAGGGGTGATAATCACAGACAATGGCAAGCAATTCGTAGAAGAACCATTAAAGAGCTGGTGCAGTAACTTGTACATCGAGCAAAGATTTACCTCAGTAGCACACCCTCAGGCACACGGTCAAGTGGAGAGAGCAAACAGAAGCATAGTAGAAAGGTTAAAGATGCGCCTGGGAAGAAATGGCAAGAACTGGGTGGAAGAATTACCAAGTGTTTTATGGGCACTCAGAACCACAGAAAAAACCAGCCATGGCAAGACACTTTTTAGTTTAATGTTTGGAACCGAGGCCATGATACCTGCAGAGGTAGGTGTGATCTCACCGCGAAGGCAACGATTCGAAGAAACAGAAAATGAGAAGGAAATTCTGACAAGCCTGGATCTCTTGGAAGAGGTCAGAGAACAAACAAGGATCAAGGAGGCAAGATACAAGCAGCAAATGGAGCGGTATTACAACACCAGAGTCAAACCAGAGTCATACAAACCGGGGGATTTAGTGCTAACGAAGAATGAAGCAAGCAGGACCGAGGATACCGGGAAGATGGGCCCAAGATGGGAAGGGCCCTACCAGATCGCAGAATGTCACAAAAAAGGAAGCTACAAGTTAAAAGATATGGATGGAAAGACAATCCCAAGGCACTGGAACGCTGGCAATTTGAGGCGTTTCCACGTTTAAAATATCGCAGGAACAAAACTATTGTATTTCCTTTTCCACGAAAAAGCATGTGTCAACCATTACCTTTTAGCAGGATGGTTTTTCGTTTGTAATAGGATATCTTTTGAAGAACTAGGAGGAGTGATAATCCTCCTCATATTTTGTAAGGTCCTTAAGACCCCTTGTTCTATGAATACACATGCATGTTTTTTACTTCGCAAATTTCCTAAATTCTTTTTGCAACAACAATGGCTAGGAAAACGCCAGCTAAGAAACTAAAAAGATGGACGCTATAGCGAAAAACGACGGTTACATTAGGGTCTGACTTCTTGGCCCGCCTATGTGGAAAACAAGCTATCTCAAACAAAATGGGGTATGGCCTTAACCTACCCATACAATAACAAACTAGCCAATTAAAATGGGATTCGGCCTTGACCTACCCAGATAATACCAAACTTACTTAACAAAATGGGATCCGGCCTTGACCTACCCACATAAAAAGGCTGATCACCTTTTACGAACAAGTAAGAAATCATATATACCAAACGAGACAAATCCAAACATCACATACACAATCCAAACAAACAAGGTAAAGGAAAGAACGATTAGATAGATAAGTCTAGCCACGAAGGTTTCAACAAAAGATAATTCAAAGGCAACATAGGCCTTACACAACACAAACAAACATGTCTTTTCAAACAAACACAATTACAACCAAAGAAAAACATTAAGATTTAAGCTTCACCATCATTACCAGCAACATATGTGGGCATTTTTGAAGAGGCAGAGACGCTGGCTGGAGTAGGAGCATCACCAACAGCCGGGTCAACTTGCAAGGTGGAAGGATGGCCGCTCTGGCTAGGACTAGCAAGAATGGCAGGAACCTTCCTTGAATCAGCAGGAACCAAGCCTTGTAGTTGACCAAGGGGAGCGTCACCATGGCTGGAGAGAGTGTCGAGAAAAGGGAAGGCTAGCTTCTCAAAGTCTTTCACCGCGAGTTGAAGTTTTTCCTTGGATTCTGGGCGATGGTAAGGCAGGCTTTCCATTGCCTGACCCTTCTCCGCAGCTTTGTAACCTGCCCTAAGACCAACGAACAAACCAAACTCATGGGCGGCCTTCTGAATTTTAGCAATGGGAAGCAAGAACTCGGGACTCTCCCTCAGACGATCAAAAACATGTTTAAAACCCGCTGTAATCAGCCATTTCCTCTCACCCTCCAATCGGGAGATCTCAGAAGTCAAAAGCCCTTTCTCGAACAAAAACCTTCTCAAAGGCCAGTTTTTCCCTCGCCAACCCTTCACGCTCAACATCAATAGCCTCCCTCTGATCCTCAACCAACTTTAACGCTTTATCCATGTAAGCTTTAGCCACAACCATCGTATCATTCAAAAACTTCTCCTTCTCGGCAAATTCTTTCTCCATCGAAGCCACAACTGAACTCCTCTCCTCCAACTGTTCAGACAGACTCTTTTTCTTGTTTTCTAACTCACGAACCCGACGAACCTCTTCCCGCAAATTGCTGGTCAGAATTGACATCTTGCTTTGATTTTTCTCATGGAGCCCAGAGCTAGCAAACCAACGTCTTTTGACGTCAGGAAGGAAGGAACCAAGCTGAGCCCAATGGGAGAACATCTCATCCATCAACACGGAATCATCCAGCGAGTTAACATACATACCCTGACCAGGGGTAACGCAACCTAGAGCAAGTTTCCGACTAACGTTCACATCGGAAAACAAATCACCATTGACCAAGTCCCAGGAGGGAACGAATGTAGAGTTAGCAAAATCATCTTCCAAATGGCCAGTACCAGGGGAAGACTGAACAATTTTCTTGCCTTTCCCTCAAGGAGTAGCAACAATCTCGGGATCGCTGGCCGTTTTGTCGCCAGAAGAATCAAAACCACTGATATCATCAGAAATGAGAAATGACAGGAACAACATCGCTGGAGGTTTTAGCCCGCTTAGCAGAAGATTTGAGCCTGGAAGAACGAGTTTGAGCACGCTTGCGGTCAACACCAGGGTCCTCCACACAAACAGCTTTGTCAATCTTTTTCGATTTTTTCTTGGGATTAATAACCAGAAAATCGCCAGTATCGAGGGGAGCCATGTCTGTCCTATCATGTCCAGTCTCAGGTAAAACGTTGGCATAATCACCACCTGAATAAGTAATCTCAGCATTCCTCTTAATCACATTCTTCTCCCCAGCACGGAGAGGACGGGATACACTCTCAACATCAGAAGCATCCTCCAAATCCATTAGGGTCATCAAAGACATCTCTGCAAAAAAGGCAAGGAAATATCATAAGAATACAGAAAAACAGAATAAGCACAAGCAAAAGATGGCCAAAAACTTACCAACGCCACGGTAAACAAACGAAGGAAGGGTATCCGGGGATTCCCAAACCCTACTCATGCCAGCAAGAACAAGTACCCCCTCGGGATAGGGACGAATATAAGTCTTGTTATTCACAAGACGTTTCAAATCCTCAAGGTTTAACAAAGAATCACGAAGTACAACCTCAAACACAGGATCGCTAGGGTTTCGATTAAAAGGAGGAAATGGCAGAACAGAGGCTGAAACCCAGAAGAAACGGTTTTTCCAAAGCCTAACAGAAGGACTCGCCGGATACATGAACTGCAAGTTCACATCCTTCCGGCGTTGAAGTGTGAGCCAATCGTCGTTCTTACCAAGGAAGAACAAGCGACGGGATAAAGCAACGGTAGGAACAATACCGATCGCCTCACAAGCCATCTGAAAGTGGGTAATTTTACTCAAACCGAAAGGGGCAAGTTGGAAAAGCCCGATTCGATAGTACTCTAGAACATTCAAGCAAAAAACGGTTAAAGGAAGATGCAAATTAGAGAAATCGAAGAACCTGGTATACAAAGCGATGTAACCAGGAGGACATTGAACGATCGATTGATCGGAACTCGTGAGAACCGGACGAAAGTCTTCCCCAATACCGTAGAGTTGGCAGAACGATTGAAACTTAGAAGAATCTAGTTCACAAAGCCTAGTGGCCATATCGTTGCGCACAGACATGATAAAAGATGAAGAAAAAGATGAGGATCTAACCTGCAGATGATGTTCTCCGATCGAAATGGTGAAAGAAAGTGATAAAATTGTATGGAAGAAAGAGAGATAAAGAAGAGAAATAAGGGGGAATGCGGTTTTCAAAAGACCCTAGGGTGACAAGAAGGAAGAAGTGATGGGCCATCATCACACGTCCCATCACATGCACTGCCCAAGGAAGTAACCGCCCGTCGGTCATAATGCACAAAAAGACAAAAACAAAAAGCTGGTAAAACGGCAAGACAACGAGTTAGACTCGGTCAGAATGCGCGGTCGACTAAAAACCTTCATCCAAGCCGCAATGCGCGGGTCCATCGCCTATTTACTAACAAAAATCAACTAATTAGCACAATGTCACCCAAATTGACTAAAGTACATACACTAATTAGCACAATTCTCACCCAGTATCACAGCTAACTAATTAGCAAAATGTCACAATGCACCTAATGTATCTAACAAATGTTAGTTAACAAAAATGGGAAATTGATTAAACTAACATGAAATTGAGGTACGACTACACATACCTTGAGCAATTGAATGCTAAATAGAATCGAATCATAGAAGAGCAATTCAACATATTCAACTGAGCTAAAGAAGTAGGAAACAACATATTACAATCTTATTGAACCTATTGATTTGAGTACGATTAATCAATAGCAAAAGCAACCTAAAATCACGAGCGAGAAAAGTACCGGCAACCTAAAATCAGCGATTACCGTTTTAAGGAGGTAATCGATCGAATGAAAATGGCCCGTTGTGAGTTGTAGGTGAGAGAAGCTGATTGTCGGCCCATTCTAAAATGAGAACTACATTCTTAGTTAGGGTTAATTTCATAATAGCATTTATACATTTTAATACTTAGATAGTAAAATGAAGTTTGAGATTATATGCTAACTGGAACATGAAGCTTTTTTTAACTTGTACACTGATGATGTTTCTATGATTTGCAGTGGTGACATTCCCTTATGCGGCCTAAAACATGACCGACATGATCATGCATAAATAATTAGATTTTGGTTCTCATGTCAAACTTGTTTAATAAACATGTCACGCTTGAGTATACATGTTTAACCGATTTGATTAGACATCTTGTGATCCGAGTTAACATGTTTGACCCGTCTAATCGAATAGATCAAAATGTGAACACGTTTATGAATTATAAGGGCTAAAAGGGTTTTTGAATTACAACCATCAAGAAACTAAACTTTCAAGAGGCATGAACGCAAGATGAACATCATCGCCATATGCAAAATTCAAAGAACCACACAAAAAACTAACGATGGTATGCCAGAATCAAGTATTTATTCAGTTTTCAAACCGTATGATGATTATATCTAAAGTAAATTTAGCATTATTTAAATTCATTTCTTGATTCTACGAATCCGTTTGGCCCCTATACCTCCAATCTTCCAGGCTCCAGCCGGACATCCACATGGTGCTCGAAAAATAAGAACAGTTCAACCATTAACAAGTGCCATCTTCTTCAACTCCATCACTCCCAGAATCGTGCCACGCTTCATCTGGTGTCGCCACGTGCATCCTGAACCTGCCACATGGTGACACGTGGCCTGACTTGGTGTAACGCGACTGGTTATTTCGTTTTCGCGTTTCCCGCTTCGTTCAGACTCCGTTTCGCGCGCGGTTTTTGCCTACGTTCACGATTTTCCATTTTCTAACTAACCTCATTGTTTGCACCTCCTGAGTAGGTGTTGAGATTTCAGGCCTATGGAGGGTTGTATTGTTTTGCGTGCAACTTCTGAAGCGTTTGCTCGTATTGAAATTTCATATACACTCAAATGATTTGAAATACATATTAGAATACAATGAGAACATTTATTTCATGTAAATATTGAATTACAAATGGCGTAACGCCAAGATCACATATAATCAAAAGCCGGAATCTGGTCGGTTTGACAGCCGGAAAATGACAGGTTGTTATACCAACTAAAGAAAAGTTGTCTGTGGCACGCTATCGATGACAATACAGTAGAATATAGTAATCCATCTTAACTTTTCGTTTATTTAAAGTGATATGAATACAAAAATTGGCACAATATCTATGACAATAGAGATAGAATATATACTAATCAATCCTAACTTTTCGTTTATTTAAAGTAATAAGAATAAAAAAAATTTCACATGCTATCTATGTCTTTAGCATTAAATATTTGTAACGTCTGTCATGTGGTGCACTTGCAAAGCTAGGAACGAGTTCATTCTCGAAAACAATCACATTTCAGTCGTGAAGCTTTGTCAAGATATTAGATCCTTCTCTTACTTATGAATCAAAAATAGATCGATATATAAATATGTAACTTGAAATGAAAGTAATAAGAATATAAAAAAAAGCGCATGCTATCTATGTCTTTAACATTAAAAATTTGTTACGTGCAATTGTTCTCTCTAGCATGTGGTGCACTTGAACGGGTTCATTTTCAACAACAATCGCATTTCAGTCCTAAAGCTTTGTCAAGATAATAAATTCTTCTTTTACTTATGGATTAGAAATAGATCGATATATAAATCTGTAACTTATCATGATTGGTGTAGATTATCGTTGTAATCTTTATTTCTTGTTGCTGCTACTAACTAGCCTTTTTATATTAACTTTGTTGTTAAAAAAGTAACGGGGGTGCTTGCTAAAACAATTCGTTCATAGGAACGAACACCCAGCACCTATAACCACGTTGCTCCCGATGACATTTAAGTTTGTTTAAAAAAACACATTAGTGGCATGTAAGATTATTTAAACCATGTTGGTATAATAAATAATAAATAATAAATAATCTATGTTTTAATAAATAATTTCAAAATATGTCACATATATTTATTTATTTTTTTAAAGTGTTTAAATTTTAATGTTTATATTAATTTAATTCTTTTGATATATTACAATATTAATATTAATTTAATTCTTTAGATATATTATGAAGGAATATATAATTTTGAATTGTATTTGCATATATACAAAATAATCTTGAATTCACTTATCTATATAATAATATATTGATTTGAATAATTAACCTCTTTAATTATAAAGTTTTTGGTGGTAAACATAAGAAGGATTTGTGTCCATTTATCTACCAAATCAATGATTAAAATCAAGTGGTTCCCACTTTTACAAAAAGTTGTATAAATATATCTAAAAACGCAAAAGAGTGACATTCAACTTTTTTTAATTTAAATCAATTTCCACCCGTATTTTAAAAATTAAATAACTTTTATATGCTTTAATATTTAAAGAAAAAATACACCATAGAACAAATAATTTTATTTTATTTAATTTGAGTATGGTATTGATATGGTTTTTATATATATTTTTTTACGTGGTTCGCATTTTTTTAGGTTTGGTCTTCACTTTTACCCAGGTGATATGTCATTATATAAACATGATATAGCAATCTGTTATTTTATAACCGCAGTCCGTATTTTTAACCCTCCGGTCCATTTTTTTAAGCTTTGGTGCGTTTTAATTTTACTCAATTTTTGGTTGTGAATAGATACGTTTAAGCATCAGTCCATTTTTTTCAAAACTACGGTCCGTATTTTTTACACTACCAGTCCGGATTTTTATAGTCACTGCCCATATTTTTTTACCCCGATGAATATATAAAAAATTGGGTGCGTGATTTTTTTGACGTTCTTACCCTTTCTCAGATGACACGTGTCTCATTCTTGTGCCTTCCTAAGCTTAGCACGATTTACCCTTTGTACGTTAACTGTCCCCCTCTTACGTATATACTCTTTCTATTTAATACACAAAATAGATTTTCAAATAGGTATTGGTCAATTTCCATCCCTTAAATCTCTAATATAATAAACCATTTCAAAAAATATAATATGACATTCCTTTATACTTTTAAAACTTGTAAATTTAAATGTTACCGAACCTTGATCATAAGGACTACAGTACCGAACCTTGCATGTCAAAAGAAAAGCCCAAACGTCCCCGCTGGAGAAGTTTATGAAAATCAGAGCATTTTATAAATGATATAAGGAAAAATATATATTAATATCAAAATTATATTTTTTCAATTTAAAAAATCTAAAACCTGTATGACCAATCCAAATTGGATTCACTCTCATGAACGGTGGATATCAAGAGGAGCTTGGAGAAAATTGTTATTGACCAACCAGCAAAAAGAGTTGACAATTTTACTACTATTTTGTTAATATATAAAAAACATGATATCTGACAATTAGAATCTTAGTGTATTGAAATTCTTGAAACATAATAGTAATTTGCTTACATCAGTTGGGTCGCCACTTCGAACACCAAGAAAAATAGCTCTAGTTGATTTTGCCTTTAAAAGAGCCTCCAAACCAGATTTGAGATCCTCCCAAATAATGTGTAACTGCACACCATAACTGAAACATCAACAACAAAACAATATTAATCATTAAAATACCAGTTGTTAAAAAAAATGCAACATTTTCCGAATTGACAAAGTTCAATCAAATTATAGAATTTGCAAACACACTATGACCATTTCTATGCTTCATGGATATCATGTTTAACTCTTGATCTTGTTGTGACTACATCATACTTGGCTTCTTTCTAACATTTTCTTTCTGAATGAATCATCCAATATATTGATTATTTAAACATCTTGATTGAAGAATATACGATACGAACATATTCATAATTATATATAGCATTTTTATGCTCATAGCTTTCTTGTCATCAAAATAAGGAGTGAGTTTTACAATGTGTGCACATGTATGGTCCTGATAATCACCACAAAAACCGTAACATCAACAAGAAGGGCATCACTACTATTTGAAAGTTCCTAAACCCTCTATGTTAATAAAACTAACATACAGTTAACTCACAAAACAATATAAAAAATCAAATACAGCAAAGATTAGGGTGAACTAATCAGAGATGCAAAATTAATACAAATCAAACATAACTGGTTGTGATGTTAACTATTGATTAACTGGAATCCAACTTGAAATTAAATCAAAAATCGACAACTGATGATTTACAATCCAAACGAAACATAGAATCAACAATTACATGTTAGGAGGTGAGTACGATTACCACAGCGTATGCAACTGGCGTCTAAAGACTGAATGCTAGATGATCGGAGAAGAAAAACATGATAGTGAAGAAGATGATCGGCGAAGAAGAATAACAGATGTGAAGACAAAATAGATATGCAAAATTTGTGCGTATATATCAAACATAACTGGTTGATGTTAACTATTGAGTAACTGGCATGCTACCTGAAATAAAGCAAATCGATAATTGATGAACTGAAAAGCAAACGATACATGGAAGAAGATGATCGACGAGAACTAAACTGATATGCATAATTAGTACTTATCAAACATAACTAGTCGATATTAACTATCGATGAATTGGATTCCAAATTGAAATTAAACAACTCGCCAACTAATGAACTAGAATCCAAACAAATCGACGATTACCTGTTGCGAGGTGAAGACAGTTACCACGGCGTATGCGACTCGTGTCTATATGCTGATGGTGATAAAGATATCAGCGAAGAAGATGATCGACGAAGAAGATGATCTGCGAAGAAGAAGATCAGAGAAGAAGAATACAAGTGCAGTGGTGGAATTAGGGCTAACTTGATTTGGGGCCATTGAAATTGCCGCCCGGTATAAGTTGGGGTTAATTTAACCGCTTAAAATCTTATTCTTTTGCCACCATATTCTTCATCTTGACCGACTATTAAATAGAATATTTATATGCCTTCATTACTATCTCCGGAGTGCACATAATTATGCCTTTTGTCCAAAGATAAAACAATGAGTCTAGAATCCAAATTAAAATTAAAATAAGCTCTTGAATCATAGCATAAACTAAAGCATACTGAATCAAACTTTCAATACTTGTAGTCTGGACCTCTTTCGTGGGCACTAAATTGAGCTGTGGGGAGGAAAAATTAAATGAATCACGGGCATCCAATTGGCTTTTGGTTTTATGAAAAAATTAGATTGGGCGTTGAGAAAAAAACAAACATTTATGGGCATCGAATTAGCTTTTGGTAGGAAAGACTGATGCGTGTTCTTATTTGTGTTGAAATATTAATAGTTTAAACTTTAATTAAATCTATTGACTTATAATGACAAATTATGAATAACTTAAAATAGTATTAGTATATCAGATAGGGCAGGTCCTGAGGATTCAAGTGTCCGGGACGAGACGGAAAAAAAAAATGCCCCTATGTACGAATGAATTATCAATTATATAAACTTATTTTTTTAAAACGAGGATTAAAGTTATGACAATAAACATAGCTAATTTGAATAATCAAACAACGTTCCTAACTTCGTTGATAATCTGCAGTTAAACTATCATAAGATTGAAAGATCGAAACAATCTAGCTGTATTTTTAAAAGAATACTCAAAACTTTCTCTTTTTTTTCACAAAATCTCATAAACTTATCCCACATCGCCCCCTTAAAAATTTGTAAAATAATTTCTTTTATAAATCAACCAAAACCTCAAGGCTTTCTCAATTTTTTTGCGTATTTTAATCTATTTTAAACTAATTAGATAGATTAAATGCTCAAAATATGTAAACTATTTTTCTAAAAATTTGTGAAAAATTTACAGCATAAATATGTTTTTTCAGGATTTTGTATATTTTTCTGGATTTTTATTTTTGAATTTATTATTAAAAGATGAATTAAAAAAATTTGGATGATGATTAATTAAAATGTAAAAAAGAGTGTAGGGGATGGGTCTTGAAATTGTGACCTTTTGTTGTTGTATGAAATGTCTTAAACACCATGCTGCATGATGGTTTTTTTACGATAATCAGAAATAAACTGTTATAATGGTTTTTTTTTTTTTAATTTTGGGCCCCTCAAAATTTTGGGCCCGGTGCGACGGCCCACTTTGCCCACCCTATGGGTCGGGCCTGATATCAAATATGAATGTATATCACATACATGCTAAGTGCACTTGATAATTTTTAATACATAATTTCAATTAATCAAAAGTTCAAAATCAAGATTAGAAGATATGATGATAAGCTTTAAGAAGGTTTCAAACCACAGAAAATGAATATATAACACATTAGGCGAATGATCATGAGAAAATCACTCATTTATGCGAGATCCAAAAAACCAAAACTTAATTAACCTCAAACATTTCTCATTTATTCATACCTTATTATTTTTTAAAACGAATTGCACAACTGAATCAGAAATTTTATCCTCTTTCAAACGAGTATAATGAAGCCATACTGAAAAAAAAATGCGTCATAAAATTTTAATACTACATATACGCAGTATGATGACAATTTAAAAAAAAATTAATACTACATATATGCAGTATAATGATAATTTACAAATTATACTTGTTTAAATTTATATCTGCGTTTTTAAGAAAAGATTTATTCAGAATTTTGTTTAATTTTTATCTTTTTATGTATATATGTGTAATATTAATGTAGTATGACGATAATTCATATATTTTAGTACTTTGAGTTACCTTACACATTTCCTATAAGTGTTTTTTTATGTATATCTATGTATATTACAAGTAGCGTTCGAAAAAAATAAAAAAAATTATAGTACAAGTATACTAAATATATGCAGTATACTACAACTTACGACATAAATTTTTTTATTTTTTATATGGATTCATTATACTCGTTTAAAAGAGGGTAAAATTTGTGATCTTATGGTACAAACAGTTTTAAAAAATAATAACATATGAAGAAATGAGAAATATTTTAAGTTCACTTAATATAGTTTTTAATTCTCAAATAAAAAGTGGTTCTCTCCTTAACCATCTCTAACATATTAACATCTAAGTTAGGAAACAAAAAGAAACTAATAAAAACATGTGTTGCAAGTTATTAATCAAATCAAATACCTGGATAAAAAAAGGAAATATTGATTAAAAGTACCATAATATTTTAACAGGGACGATTTATGTACCCCAAATATTAAGCTAGCATGATAATGTTGTGATCGATATAGAGGAATCAATACAAACCCCCTTTTATTTGTACAACGTACTAATGACAATAAAAGCATATAACATCAAATGAAATGTTTCCTTAGATCTGGTATTTTGGAATGGCTAATAAGGGCCTAGCTCTTGGGGTCGTTAACCCAAATTTTTCGTTCATTTCCAGATCACTAGGTGACATGCCATCCGGTAGCTCCCAATCAAACCGATGAACTATGTTGGAAACCACCAAGCCGATGTTCAATAAGCCCAGGTTCATTCCGGGACACCCACTTCTTCCAATGCCAAATTGTATGAGCTTATAATCATTTCCACGATAGTCAATTTCGTTGTCAAGAAACCTTTCGGGAAGAAACTCCTCGCAATTGTCTGACCAAACCTTCGGGTCGCGTCCAAACGCCCAAAAGTTCACAATAACATTCGTTTTGTTAGGTACATTGAAATCGTTTATCACTATATCTTCCATAGATTGATGAGGAATAAGTAGTGGACCTACCGGATAAAGGCGAAAAGTTTCCTTAATTACCATGTGTAAGTACCTTAACTTTGGCAAGTCAGTTTCTTCAACCATTTGTTTGTCTCCAATAATTGTTTTCAACT
>WOUH02032801.1:0-13049 GCA_009936405.2 Stevia rebaudiana
TTCCCCCCCCCCCCCCCCCCCCCAACCATTCTTCTTTCATTCTATTCTGCAATCATGGCTGAAGAAGCCACAACACCATGTACCATCAACCAGTTGTCCACTGAAGGTTACTGGAGTTCGATAACCAATCGTCACAACACCATCAGTTAACACTACCTAGCAATGCCCTCATTATGTTATGATCTGTATCACTCATTCCACTCAATTCCATGGTCACGCTGAGGAAGATGCTCCAGGTCACATATCCCGTTTCATTCGCATTTGCAATACCTTCTACATTCAAGGCATAAACCAAGAGTTTATCTATTTGCGACTGTTTCCTTTCTCCCTGTCTGGTAGCACCCTCTTCTGGTTTGATCGTCTTCCACACAATTCCATCACCAGCTGGGATGAATTAAAAACCAAATTTTTTTACCAAATACCATCCCTTGTCCAGCACTACTCACCTTAGTGAACAAATCCATACATTTCGTATGTATCCTGATGAGCCATATCTTGGCCCTTCATTTGCTTAATCAGTGGTTAAGATACAATTGAATCCAAGTGTAAGTAAATAAAGAAGGAAAAGGGTAATGACGGAAACTAAGTTGTTGACTTTTAAATTTTTCCCTACCATCCTTTAAACATTCATAACTTTTTCATACGACATTACTTTTTTATAAAAATGTCATAAAAACAAACGTTTTTTTTTTCTTCTCTTTATTTGAGTACCATTGTGATATATACTTTTTCTAAACTTAAAAAAATATAGTACAAATGAATCTAGTACAAAAAAAATCTAGCTTTTTTTAAGACGACAAAGGAAAAAATATAAATTAAAGTACATGTATATCCAATTATTTTAAAATACAGTACATGTATATCTTGCTGTTTTAATAACTCAGTACATGTACATCTTGTTGTTTTAATAATACAGTACATGTATATCTAGTTGTTTTGAGAATATAGTACATGTATATCTAGTTGTTTTGAGAATACAGTACATGTATGTATAGTTGTTTTGAGAATACATTACATGTATATCCGGTTTTTGATAATACAGTACATGTATATCTATTGTTTTTGTACTAGGCTTCTTTGTACTAGGTTCATTCGTACTAAACTCTTTTGTACTATATTATCATACTAGATTAATTTAATTTTAGGAAAAGTATATCACTATGGTACTCAAATTAAAGAGAAAAAAAAACTTGTTTTTATGGTGCAATTTAAAAAAAAATTAATATCGTATGAAAAAATTATTATTGTTTAAAATCAAGAGGGGGTAAAGTTCAAAAAAGTCAACAAATTGGTTTTTACATAATGTTCTTTCCTTTGTTTTTTACCTTAAGTAAATGGTTGGCTAAGATTTGTTTCTATTATTTTTAGTCAAGAAATTCTTCTTATTTGATCTTTCATTGTGTGATTTTAACATATGTTTAGTCAATCCATGTTATTCAAACTAGATGTTGAATCTAAACCATCATCATTGACTGTTAAAAGTAAACACAAAACCACGGATGCATTTTCGTTATTATTTCATTTACATGAAATTAAAACACAAGTCTCGAGGTTCAAACATTATATCGAAACATTAGAATAAAGGTAAAGTTCCTGAAATAAATGATGAAATTACAAACCTCATCATGTGTTGCTAGTGTCTTGTGGGTTTGATATCCGGACCTCCATTAGCATTTACTTCAGTCGATAGGTACGCTTGCCTGTTTTGTGGCCTAGTATTTAGGAGAGTCTAGAATGCTTACTAGAGTGTCTAGGTTAGTTTAGTAGTATTTTTATTAGACATATATGGAAACATTAAACAATTTTGCCAAGCATATAAAGGATAAGTTAATATCCGTGTGGGACGAGAATATTACGAAGTCCCTAATTATTTAGTTATGTTTATGAAAAATACTCAGCTTTACTTATGGAGGTCAATGATTAAAAAAACTCAACAAGAATGCATATTAGATTCAATCAAAAGAAGTCTGACCATACTATGATGAAGACAATGCAACCTACATCGCTCAGATCAAAGAAGACTAACAAAGATCAAGTCAAGAAGTTACAATAAAAAATTGGCTTTGCATGTTTAAAGACACACGGGTAATTGAGGGGGAGTATTATACATATATTTTAAACTCTACTTTTTTTTTCCTTAACTAAGTTTTTCTTAATTGATTTTTTAGTAAGGTTTAAATGAGTCAACATAACTAATCCAGTTATATTAGTTAATATAAGTTGCAAATCACCAAAACAACATTATGTTATATAAAATGTATGATAATAACGTTATAAATGCATACGATTTTAGGTCGACGTATCGTTTACAAGGTTTTAGCTGTATTTTAATCAATGAAATAAGTTTTTTTACACAATATTCTTTTTATTATTCAACATATAATCTACACTACTTTATAATATATATTGGATGGGTCAACCCGTGGATTTTAAGACATTAAGAGATGTATAATAATACAAAGGAGAATGTACAAGTGTTTTTTGCACTAACTTAATTTCATAAGAGATTTCCGGATCAAGGTAAGTGGGTGGGTCGGGTATCTGAAAATGTGGCAGCCGGATTTCAAAATAAATAGGGTCAGCTTCCATTTTCGAATTTTGAAAGACACCATGAGGGAAACAAGAGCTCGAGAGAGAAAGGAGTAGCTTGGCGGTTGTGGTGGCTCCATCTACGACGTCTACGGCTTCGGAGATGGTGGTGATGAGATTTGGTGGTCCTGCGATGACGAAAGAGGTCGTTAACAGCAACAGATCGATGTTTATGTGCTTGTTTGAGATGACAGGGACCATGCGACGGCTGATGTGGTGAGACTAAGGTTTCTTCATGTCCTCCATTTATGTATCCAGCCTTCTCCGACTATGCCAGCGCTACACAGTTGGTAGGGTTTTTGGGAGAGAGATTAGAGAGATGCGATACTAGAGGCAGCTCCGTTGATGACAGTCGCTTCATTCATTCAACTTGAAGGTGAAAATATTTCACAATTTCATGCTAAATTGTTCAAATTACACAGGTTTTTGTATGTATGGTTCAAATTTTGTTGTTAGGTTTTTGTTTTACACAGTTAATTTGTTCTTGATGTTCTTAATTTTATAAAAATATGTTTTATACGTTGTATCATCAACCACAGAGAAAGCAGAAAATAAAGGAGGAACTGATTTGAAAAACATCAATTTCACAAGAATTGTTCAATCGTGGAAGGTAAATTTGTTTATTTCGAGCTTGCTTCCAGTTATTTTTTTTTATATTAATTCAAGGTCAGATTCTTTTTTTGTTGATATGATGTAACTTCTATGTATTTTGGTGAAATGATTTATGGTTGCATTTTAGTGTAGGACAAATTAGGTGCATTTGGTGAAATGATTTGGGGTCTACAAGTTAGGAATAATTTGACCACTTTGATTTATGTTTGAATAATTTGTTATGTGAGATTTGATATGCTTGTGCTGTTCAATTTGTCTTCAAAACGATTTAGTAGCTTGTAGTAGTTCATGGAAGGAAGAGTCTGCTGTTTTTTATTAATAATTTTGTTTCTTCGTGTGAAGAAAAAACAAGAACAAAAGAAAGTATGTATTTCCTATTTGATTTATGTTTATAAACTATTTATTAGTTGATTTTTAAACAAATTTCAGGTTGATTTATTTGTTTACCAGCTACTACTTTCGGGTCTGAATAAAACGAAACATTATCACTGATGTCACAGGTATGCATTTTGTGTTTAAACATTTTTTTCATATAATTATTACATTATTCAAGGTTTCAAGTTTTGAAATTTATAATATATGTTCATGCTAATAGGTTGATTCAATATATCTTGAATCTGTTTGTTTCTTAGTAATATTATAATTGAATGTTCATCTAGGAATTGTTTGATAATTTGTGTTTTATATTACAATTGGAAACATAAAAAACTAAATAATTTGAAACTCATACATATACGAGGCGTAGGAGGTTAAGTTGAAATTGGCACAATATTCTTACGATGGCACGAAACCTAAACGGAAGATTTTGGGGCAGTTGAGTCAAACAATTTAAAAGGTCATTCGTAGCAAGAAATTCAGGTACATGTTTGTTTATTAAACCAAAGTGCCATTACACAAGTTATTAAATAATTTACATCATATTTCACCAACTAACTGCCAGCAAAACTTCTAAGTCCGAGATGCCTTCATGCTAATCAATCTATCACTTGCATCCAGAAGCTTCCCCTGCATCTGATATGCATACTCAAAAACGTCAGCTTACGTTGGTGAGTTCTAAGTTTAAAGTTAATCAATCTCTTTCAAGATGTTTTATCAACATTCCTAACAATATATTATATGACATAATATTTATCCAACTCAGTCTCATTTATTTCATTCATAAATGACTTTAATAAATGATTAGTTGTTCTAATATAACTTTCCACAATAACCGTTAATTTAGGGACGAGCTGATCCCTCCCTCCTACGGTCGTCACCGTCTTAGTTGTACAACCCGCTTCATTACCATTCCCTCACACTGGGGAAATCTCCGCTTTATCAAAAAAGCCCGTCTTTAGATTTTACATTACCAACTGACATATAACTTATTATTTCTTTTATCAAAACCATTATATCAGAACTTGGTCCGTAGACGACACCCTCGTGCTTAGAACCAGTTTATTTTAAAATAGTTCGTATATGACTAAAACCATATCCCGAACCTTTTCTTTGTAAAAACCATCTGTTCTACAAAGATTCACAATCTATATGTACATCTACCTATTTAACCAACCCACATCCCATCATACTTAATGATATTAAAACAATGTTGGTTTATCTTAAGCATTGTTCCACCAAGTCAGTTTCTCATAAGCCTGACTTGGATATACTTCCTTGGCATTGACGATGTTTATATATAGGGCGTATGTAGGGCGAACCCAGCCACCAGCCTACCACACTTTCAATATATGGAAGTATACTTTCGTCATAACAGATGATAATCCCGACAACCTCAACACTTAAAATAAAGCCAATATTATTTTAGTACTATAAAGTATAACACAAGCAACCAATATTAACCAATATCATAACTACATACTGATTCTTACGTATTTATATCCTAAATACGTTTATCAAATCCCCAAAATAGTTGTCAATAATATTATTAGATTATATCAATAATCTTATTCATAATTCCTACGCATTTACATAAAATACGTTTACTTTAAGGTATTTACGTATGCATGTCAGGCCCAAAATCATTAAAGCAGTAAAAAGGGGGGCTCGAAGAACTCACCTTAAACTAGCGTAACAACAACTATAGAGAAGAGCGGATAGTGAGCGTAACCGTCTTCGTGAGCGTAAAAACGTCCTTTCGAGTGACTTCGGATCGTTCCGAACCAGGTAGAACTTCCCCTAGTATTCTAAGAGTGTTTACGGGTGTTTGTGAGAAGTCGGGATCAGAGAAAATGGTGTGAATTCGTTTCTCCCGAATGAAGCTATTTATAGGGTTGTTCAGGGAGGCTACGCGTAACGAGCCATAATTGGGCGAATTCCCGTGCGTGTCTCGTAGCTTTTGTCTTCGTGGCCCACTCTAGTGGCACCACGTGTCGCCTTGTCATCGCACCAGCTCGTGCCACGTGTCCTCCCCTGATAAGTGGCACTCGACCAACCAGGTCGTGCCGCGTGGACTCGTGACTCAGCGAGAATCCTAACACGTGTCTGACACGTGTCGCCTCCTGGTTAAGCGTGACTGGTTAACTTGTTTTCGCTTTTCCCGCTTCGTTCAAACTCCGTTTCACGCGCGGTTTTTGCCTACGTTCACAATTTTCAATTTCCTATCTAACTCCCTTGGTTTCACTTCCTAAGGAGGTACTGAGATTTGGAATCTATTGAATGCTTCATCGTTTTACGTGTATCTTTCTAAACGTTGCTCAAATCAGAATTTCGCATACACTCAAACGAATTTAATCATGTATACGAATATGATGAAAGCGTTTATATTATATAAACTTTAATTTACATTAGGGTACTGTAGATAATAAAATTGTCCTAACACTAGATTTTAGATCGAAAGGATACTACTAAACACATGTAAGATTCCTCTTATTCTTGTGATTAACATACACAAAATTCGGAGTGTTACAATAGTGGAGGAAATGAGGCAGCTGGAAATGGAGAAAAGGCATTGGTGTTATAAAAAATGTATGGATGGGAGGATTAGATCAAGGCCTTGCAAATTACTGAAGAACCAGTAGTAGCCTTGCTTGTTGAGGTGGACAGTGATACAAATCAAATGGAGCATGCACTTATGGCTCATCTTCCTACAGACGCTGATGTAAATACCTTTCTATGCACTCAAGCTTGTATTGATAGAGTAAGTAATTATAGGGTACATAACACAAACTTGTTACTTGATATGTCACGTTTAGAACAAGAAAATTTAAAATTTAAGAAAGAAAATAAACGTTTGACAGGAAAAGTTGAAGCCCAAAATATTGATATAACACTTTTAGCAAGAGACTTAAACAATGCAAAAAGTGTTGTACAATCTTCTAAAGCTATTCTTGACAAAGCTAAATAGAAACTAAGAGATACAAAAACAAATTTACATTCGCTGAACTAAATTTTAGGAAATTTGATGTATCCTCAACTGTTTTGGAAAATATGATCCTAAATCCAACGAAATGGCAAGAAACTAAGGGCATGGGTTATGTCAATCACATTGATGATGGTGAGATCAAACCAAAGGTTTGGGTAACTGCTAAGGGTGGGGAAACAAATGAAATTAATGAACAAGAGACTCCCTTGATAGTTCTTGGTGTTAGAGGTAACGTTTTTGTAAACAACCCTCCACCTCTGAAAAGTCAGTTGGTTTATACACCTATGACCGATCATGAAATTAGGAACTCAGCAACCATGAGGTATGGTAAACCAGAAATTGACAAAGGATCGACTTCAAGTTCAGTCAAGATAACCGAACCTGAAGTCCATATAACATCTACTAATTCGTCTAATTCATGTGCAGATAGCGTAATTATTGAAGACTGGAATGAGAAGATTATGAACCAGTGGAAAAATTCATTTTAAAAAACAATTTGTCAAAACAACAATCTTCTTTTGCTTGCTTTGTTTCAAAACCTTTTGATTTTGATGCTTAAAAACTCAGTTCCTTTTATTCCTTTAAATCTTAAAAAACATGATTGCTTGAATAATGTTAATTGTTGTGATTCCAATCCTTCTGATTGGGATCTCATTAATCGTATGAATGATTCAATGTCTGCATGCATTTCTAATTCAATGAATAGGTCTGAGATTAGCACAGGGTCAATTCACGCTTCAACTGAGGTTAAAACACCTATCGTGGCAAAGTATGTTGCACCCAATTCCAAGATTGAATCCTCAGTGGTACCAAATATCACAAAAACAGACTCTTGCAAGCATCACTCAAGAAATGATAAATGAAGCAGCATTTTTAGACAACAGAAGTACCATAGTGAAAATCATACTTCACTAATGAAACGAAAAACATGCTTTCATTGTGGTACTCCTGGACACATTGCAAGAAATTGCAAGAATCATGCTTATGTTTCCTCTAAGCAACTATATCAGAAAGCGTTGAATTGGAACAGACAAAAGTTAACATCAATAAAAGTTCATGTTCCAAATCAAAGCCTTCTGATGGTGATTGGAGAAAAACAAAGTCCATACCTAAATGCTTTTACACAACTAAAAGATCAACTTTTGACAACAAAAAGTTTTGGAATCTGACGTCAAATTATAACATGAAACCAAATTTTGTCAAATTTGTTAAATCAGCTACATATGTTTCAAAACATTCCATTATAAAACCCAGAATCATCTGGGTTCCGAAATCTAATTGACTTTCTTACATGTGCATAAACAACTATTATATACTTCAACTTTGATATATGAAGAATAGCTGTTTCAGGCACATGATAGGAGAAATCTTTCAATAACATCATTACTGAAAGATGTAGTCCCAGAAATCAAGATACTGATGGAAACGATGAAGTTAAACGAGGGTGTCCATATGCGAAAGTAAAAGTTGTACAAGTACCAGCACTTGTTTGATGATTCTCATGGTTATTTAATAACTCTAGCCATACAAGTTGCTGAAATATGGTTTGAATTTCGATACTCATTTAAATTTGATTTTTATGATCTGACACGGTAAAGCCAGTGGGGCCTTAAATTTTTAAATCATAAAATTTCTTTCATTAAATTTGTTCAACTGAATGAATGAACAAATTTAGGGGAAGAAATATGAAAGAAATGAAGGCTTTAGCAACAGGGAAGTGATAAAAGTTTCATGACACGAGACCTGGTCAATACATGCAAAATGCATAGTCTGAAAAGATATTGACTCTAGGTATGATATGCCAATAGGCTCACATAACCAAATATTTAATAAGAAAGTGATAAACTTAAAAGAAAGATATGCGTTAATGGGAAACACATATGAGGTTAATGAAATGCTTAAAAGGCCAAATGGATTAAAATCAGACATTATCACTTTGGGTTTTTGACTTGAAAATGATTTTGGTAAAATAAGAAAAACACCATTGCAGTCTTAAAATCTTTTATATTTCAAAAATATTATCTAAAATAGCACATCCAATGGATGGCGCTCGCAAAATAATCACCAGTCAACTAGTCAACTGTTTGAGCTAAGCATTTAGGTTGAAATAAAGCTACTGTTATTTTATAAAAGAAAACTAAGAAAAAGGATTAGCTTATGTGTCGTACTATTCGGTTAACCTCCAGATTGAGACACCTCTGAGTGAAGTTCTATGAAAAAGGAAAGAAAAATAACAAGTGCAAAATGCTCATATCTTCATTCATTCCATCTAAGCAATCAGTGAAAATTTACTAAATATACTTGATTTTCTGTGGTGAGATGGTATTTTTCTAAAAATTAACAAAACTGAATTAGATGATATTCCTAACTTGGTGAACTATGAACTTAGTCTATCAGGTCTAATAGGTATGTTTACTAACTTTGGGTTGTGGGTCACAACGGAAACATATCTAATGAGCTAAAACGAAATTTTACTAAACAATTAAGTAAAAGGTTTTTAAGTTTTGAGTTTAAGGTGTTTAGATATTGGTAATCGTCTAAATCTATGTTAGTAAAAGTATGCATGAAACTGGTTATTGATCAGTCCGAGAAAAGATTTGATCCCTAAACTGCTAACGTAAGAAGAATTTCGAATGAAAAACGGGATAAACATCACAGCCCGGATTTTGTGGAGAACTATTAACGGTTAATAGATAAAAGGAAACAACTTTTAACCACTCAAATTACACAGTAAAAATTCTCTTTTCAAAACCCTAAAAACCCGCCCACTCAAAAGAGATCATCGGCTTAATCGAGTTTGTGATCTTGAAAACATTGTGTTTTGATTATTTTGAGTTCTACATTGCTTCTTTGTCATCATTTTTCAAGTTTCTAATCGTCATTCAAAGGTGCTTGTAGGTTGAAGCAGTCGCTGGTTAGCGAAATCAAGTTCAAAGAGATTTCCGAAAAATTTGATAGAAAGTTGAAATTGACGGTCGAAAATTGTTAAATTGTGATCGAAACATGTTTTCTAACATAAATTTCACAAAACCAATAAGGAAAATGCTTGTTCGAAATGTTTAGAATCGAAATCTGAGTTTGGAGTCGTTCTCGAGTTCTAAGGAAGAAGATGAATTGTTCTCAGATGCAGAATCCGAGAACTTGGTCCGTTCACGAAAAGACTATCTCGAAATCAGTAACTCGAGAATGTCTGCAAAACTCGAGAACTCTAATTTGTTCTCGGGATTTTCTTGAATTGTAATCACAACATGAATCAGAATTAAACTTCGAGAATGATCAAAATTCTCGAGATCTTTCTCATTCAGATTTGAACGTCAAAAATTCAAATTTGAAATTAAACGAAATTCTTGAAAATTAAAACAAATAAGTCTGTGTGTTAAGAAATTGTTATTCAAAATTTTGTTGTTCTAACTTAACTCGGTTGATGTGTTGTATTTTAGATGGCTGTTCAACCACAAATTGTTTGGAAAGATGGTCATAATCAAGCTCTGTTGATGGCAACTCCACCAGAAGATCAAGAAATGTTTGCTTCAGCTATTAGAGGATTTCAAACATGCAGAATTTAGTATGCCCTGTGGATGAATCCGACCATTCATGATAATTTGATAGAGGAATTCTGGTTAAATGCAAACTTCATTAAGGAAGGAGACAATGGGAGAGGAATAATTACATATAGAGTCCAACACTTGAATGTGGTCGTTTCAGAGAATTTGATTAGAGAAGTCTTGGGCTTTTCTGATAAATCTACTGATCCCATTATCTTTCAGAAAGATGTGGTTGCACGGGTACTAATGGATATGGGATATGAGGGCGCTTACCCATCGCTACATAGGAAGTTACTTCATCTGTACTGGAGGTACATAGCTCATGTATTTTTAATATGCATGAGTGGAAACATAGGAACTTTTGATGTGATGAATCAAGATCAATCATCTGCATTTATTGCATTAGTCATGAGATGGGATTTTAATTTCTCAAGATTTATTCTAAATGAAATGATGGGGAATTCGAAAGAAAACAAACCAGGTAAATTCATGATGTATCCACGATTTCTACAAATGATCTTTGATGAAAAGTTTCTGGGAGCTCAAAGAGGAGTTGTGATTCGAGACGTGAAGTTGTTAAATGAATTGCGCTTTCCATTAATGATGCAAAATAGGGGAGGAAAACACACTTATAGAGGTTTCAATCCTCTTCGAAAGTTTGGAGCTTTTGCTGAAATTAAAGATATTGTGGCTAATGAGCTAGCTGTTCCAAAAACAGTTGTTGAAGTAGAACATAATGTTCAGGGTAAAGACTCTACGAGCCAAGAATAAACTGTTAAAGAAGAAGAATTTGTCTTTGACATTGAGAAGGAAGCTAAACAGGAAATGACCCAGCCACAAAATCTGTTGACTATTGATAATCATGTTGCATTACTTAAAAAGGTTCAAAGTTCTGATGAGAATCCCCTACCAGAATTTTTTGTGTCTGAACCAGATGTGGTTGAAGATGTAGGTGTTGATTTGAGACCAAGAAAAAAGGAGAAAGAGGGATCCAAGACCAGGGGTAATTGTTCAAGAGCCAGTTAAAGTGTCAGACCCAGTTTCTATAGAGGAGTCACTGCTGACTACACCAATAGTTCCAAAAGTAATTCTTACTGAGCCTGTTGCTACAAAGTCCACAGATTAAGTCATTCAATCTCATAGTTCTGGTGGTGGTTCATCGTTATTCAAAGGTACTTGTAGGTTGAAGCAGTCGCCGGTTGGCAAAATCAAGTTCAAAGAGATTTATGAAAAATCTGTTAGAATGTTGAAATTGACGGTCATAACTCGTTAAATCATGATCGAAACATGTTTTCTAACATAAATATCACAAAATCAATAAGGAGAATGCTTGTTCGTGGTGTTCAGAATCAAAATCTGAGTTTGGAGTCGTTCTCAATTCCTAAGGAAGAAGATGAATCATTCTCGGATGCATAATCTGAGAACTTGGTCGGTTCTCGAGAAGACTATTTCTAATTTGTTAACTCAAGAATGTCTGCAAAACTCGAGAACTCCAAGTTGTTCTCAGGTTTTTCTTGAGTTTCAATCACAAAATGAATCAGAATTAAACCTCGAGAACGCTCAAAACTCTCGCGATCGTTAAATTCTCGAGATCGTTCTCATTCAGATTTGAAAGTCAGAATTAAAATTTGTAAATAAATAAACAAGAATGCGTTCCGAGTTAATTTCATTCAAAATTTCATTATTTTAGCTTAGTTTGTTTGGTGTGTTGTATTTCAGATGGCTAATAAACCACAAATTATTTGGAAAGATTGTCATAATTAAGCTTTGTTGATGGTAGCTCCACCAGAAGGTCAAGAAATGTTTGCTTCAGCTATTAGAGGATTCAAAACATGCAGTATTTATCATGCCCTGTGGGTGAATCCAATTATTCATGAAAACCTAATAGAGAAATTCTGGTTAAATGCAAAATTCATTAAGGAAGGAGAAAATAGAAGAGGGATAATTACTTCCAAAGTTCAGCACTTGAATGTGGTTATTTTGGAGAAGTTAATCAGAGAAATCTTGGGTTTTTCTGATCAACCCAAAGATCCCATTGTATTTCAGAAAGATGTGGTTGCACGAGTGTTAATGGATATGGGATATGAGGGTGCTTACCCGTCGCTACAAAAGAAGTTACTTCATCCATACTAGAGGTACATAGCTATGAATTTTGGTTTGCATGAGTGGCAACAAAGGAATCTTTGATTTGCTGAATCAAGATCTATCTTCTGCATTTATTGCATTTGTCATGAAGTGGGATTTTATTTTTTCAAGATTCATTCTGAATGAAATGATAAGTAATTCAAAAGGAAACAACCGGGTAAATTTATGATATATCCTCGGTTTCTACAAATGATCTTTGAAGAGAGGTTTCCTAGAATACATAGAGGAGTAGTCATTAGAGATGCGAAAATGCCAAATGAATTGACCTTTCCGCTAATGATGCAAAATAGGGAAGGAAAACATACTTATAGAGGTTTCAGTAGCCATCTTCGAAAGTTTGGGGCTTTTCTTGAAATTAAGGATATTGCGGTTAATGAGCCCAGCTGTTCCAACAGCAGTTCTTGAAGAAGAACATACTGTTCAGGGTATTGACTCACCAAGTCAAGAACAAGTTGTTGAAGAAGAATAATTTGCCTTTGAAATTGAGAAGGAAGCTGAAGAGCAAATGACCCAGCAACAAAATCTGTTGACTATTGATAATCTTGCTGCATTACTTAAAAATGTTCAAAGTTCTGATGAGAATCCACTTCCAGAAATTTCTGTGTCTGATCCATATGTGGTTGAAGATGTAGGTGCTGATTTGACATCAAGTAAAAGGAGAAAGAGGGATCCAAGACCAGTGGTAACTATTCAGGAGCCAGTTAAAGTGTCAGACCCAGTTTCTGTTGGTTCTGTCTGCCCAAGAAACATAACAAATTGATGTGGCTAGTATGTTATGATCCAAGTCGGGTCATACC
>WOUH02032830.1:0-13047 GCA_009936405.2 Stevia rebaudiana
CAGTCAATTCATTAACAATTAATCAAAAAGTCAACAAAAGTCAAACATGCAAGCAAATAGTAAATATCAATCAAGATGACAAAAGGTAGTTACCTAGGCTAGTATCATGCAATTAAACAAGTTATAATGGTTCATTAGACTCAGCAATTGGGATTTGGTTTCTTTTGGATAGTTAATTAATGGAGTAAGTAAGTTAGGTGAAATTATCCTCTAGGCCTAGATCACTCAAACAAAGACCTCCTATTGATTAAGTTATACGCACCCTAAATCGATGGACTACGTTTCCTCTCGGCCTAAACCGTGCACTAAGACTACAATTAATAACCAACACACACTTTCAATTGCTAATTATTGACTCAATTAACTTAGGTTATCCTCTCGGTCAACCCAAATTACCCAAACCAACAGTTAGACAATCTAATTCTATACCATCTCGGTCTCAAGAACGCAAAGACAACTTAAATTGGACTTTAGACAAGACATCAACCTAGCTCATAGGCAAATTAGACCTAGACTTGAATTAGTAATCAATTACCATTACCCTAACTACTATATGGTTAATTATTAACTGTATTTTAACTTATTACATCCAATTAATGAGTATCATGGTCCAAATCATCATTATTTATGCATTCAAACATCATCTAGGCAACTACAAGAAAACAACTACTACCGAATGTATTCATATAAAAATCATTCATCATCGTTTAAACAGAAAACAAGAAAGAATCAAAGTCAATTCAATAAAACAAAGTCAACTAACAAACTAGACCAACCGAATTAAGCTTCCAAACAAATCCAACCTTCAAACTTTATCCTCCCAGCAGCTTCTTCACCTCAAATCATCCAAAATTTAAGTAGAAGTCGAACCCCTAAACCCTCTGGATCGTGTTCTATTTATAACTTAAAAATTAGGGTTTGCCAAATTAAAGGCCTCATGCGCGTCGCGCGGAGGCTGGACCACTTCCCGCATGTATTGCCTCGGACAAAATAGTCGGGGCAGCGCTTTCTCTTTTTCTGGATTGGGGTGTGTCGCGCAAGGCTTATGTCCCTTCCTGCGCGTAACGCCCAAGGGTGCTTTTCCATCTTTTGTTGATTTACTTCACATACGTTTGTTGGGTGTTCGTTCTTTGTCCGTTCAAGCTTGTTTTAGCTCCTTTCCGAATGCCTACATTTCAACATACCACTATATGATAAACAAAAACTAATAAAACTATAATAAATTACATAAAATACGACTCAAAGTACAAAGGAAAATAAGTGGGTTCCGTAACATATCAAATATCCCCACACTTAAACCTTTTTCGTCCCTGAAAAAGCCTTATGCAATGGAATTACAACTCAAAATTAATTCATTAAAAACAATTAAGCACATTACACATCTATCGCGATTGCCAATATATTTGTCCACTTAAACTCAACCACCAACAATCAACTTCCCAATATCATGACAATTTAAATTTTAGTTATAAATCAATCCTAATATGTTTCTCGTACACAAGTAACATATCAATCTAGTCTATCTAGAATTTAAAGGAAAAAGGAAAGTCACTGGACTACCTACCCCTGCACTCAAAAGATCTAAAACAACTAAAATTAGACTAATTTTTAGATGGAAGCGGATGAAGGTATGAGCATTTTGCATTTATATATATTTTTTCATTTTCAAGCACACTTCTAATATACAATGGACCTAACTTATTGGTGTTTCAATCAAGTTGTGACTCAGCGTGTGACAAATAAGTTGTAGCCCTTATTCTATAAATTTCTTATTTTTATGCTCAACTCAAACACTAGACTAGTGGTATTAAGCGGGCACCATCCTTTGGATGTGCCAAATTAATAAAAAATTAACTACCTTAGATCCTAAGACTGCAGTGGTTTCCCTTACTTTAATAAACAAACCTAAAATCACTATTACACATGGTTAATACACAAAATTCATGATATTTAGATGTATTAATTCAATTAAAAGGGAAAACCAGTTATTGGTTGGATCTACTGACATATCACAAAATAAATGTTTTATTTTAAAAACAACTTCAATTTAGAATTAAAACTGAGTTTTACCTATCAGTTTCCACTTAAAATGCACCAGACTCAACCAAAAACTTTTACAAAAAGTTTAAATTTATCTGGTTTCAAGTGATTTTATTACTAAACATGTTACAGACTCATATACAAAAATGATAGTTTCCATCCCCACACTTAAAATCTACATTGTCCCCAATGTAAAGATGGGAATACCAAAAAATAAATCAGAAATAAAAATATTTAAAAAAATAATGAAAAATGGAACAGACTACCCTGGTGTATGCGTAAAAGAGTCCATAATCTGAGTCTCGGTTCCAATGCGTTCCACAAAACCGCATCCACAACGACCGACAATATGTATAAACTTGTACTAAATAATATCTCATGCAATTGCAAATATGTAAGTAGTTCTAAGAAAATTAAAAAATAAAAATAATAATATATAGAAGAAAATAAAATCTTTTTGTATTTTTATGATTTTATTTTATTGTTTTTGTGTTTTTGTAATTTGAAAATAAAAAGAAAAACTTACGAAAAATTAATATTTAAGTAATTTTAAAAAAGTTTACAAATTCACAACAGTAAATGCGAATTAGTTAGGTTTTAAGTTAGATTATCATGAAGTGTCGTGTGGATAAAGTAAATCGGTCAAAATGAAGATTGAGTATCAACTGATTCACCCGATCCCCACACTTAAAACCTAAACACTGGTCCCACCAACCTACGTGTACCGCGCGGGCTGTAAGACATAGATCGCGCGTAGCGCGCAGGTCTAAAATTAAGCCAGGCCCGTGTGTGTAACCTACGCGTATTGCATGGGATAGAAAAATGGGGCGTGTGTATCGCGTAGATCGTCCAGCTCAGTGAGTTTCCACGAATTTACTTAGCCAAATTTTCGATGTTGAGGCTCTTTTTTCATGGAAAACTCACAAAATTCCTAGTTCGGATCAGGTGGCTTCTCCTTTATCCGCTTCCCACCATTTCTGGTTATTCGTTTATGTTTTCCGGTGGTCGGGAATATTCCACCGGTTGTCCCTGTGATTTTTAAACAACCCTTCACCAATTGAATCCTTTTGAGTACCCTCTCTCTCTCACTGACTCGTGCCCTTTCTTGTGTTTTCCTTATTGGAGGTGGCGATCCACTATCCTTATTCTTTACGGGCTTGATCACTATCTCATATCTCTGACTCGCTTCCTCAATTGGTGTTTCTTCAAGAAGTGCTTCTAGGAATTGCAAATCAATGTTAGGATTAAAATCACCTTCGTCCTTGAAATCGGGTAGCCCTTTTGGTTCTTGACCAAATTTATCTTCCCATGATGGTTCTAGAGATGCTTTTTCTTGAGGCATTTTGTCTTTGAACCGCAACTGCTCATTGATTGACTGATCATCTATGGGTAGGATGTTTGGATCACTTTCGAGTTCCTCCACCGCTTCCTCCACCGCCTCAACTGATTCTTGAATCTTTATTTGTTCTTGGTGGATATCTTCATCAATGAACTCCTTTATTCCCTTGGGCTCTTCATGTGGCTCTTTATGGTCGGGTGACTGACTGTTAAACGAGACGTCATCATTATTGAGATAAGAGAATCGGTATGCGGGAGATTCTTGTTGAATATTGTAACATGGGAGGTTTTGGGGAGCAGGATGAGTGGAATGATCATGTAAGGATTTCTCTGCTCTATCCACCTACTCAAATAAATGCAAGCATTAACTAGGAGTTTTTGTTTCAAGCAGGTAACCTACCATGGCAGTAGTGAACATATCTTGTGTCTTATAGGAAAGGCCGTAATATAATTTCTCCATGAGTGCCAATCCTCAAGGCCATGCATTGGACATGAATTGATCAAGCTTTGAAAATGATCCCAGCACGCGAAGTATGTCTCATCAAGATGCATGCGGAACGAAAGGATCTGCTCCCTGAGATGAGATGTTTTTGATAAAGGATAAAATCGAGCTATAAGCTTGGATTTCAGATTCTCCCAGCGGGTGATAAATGGTGACCAAGACAGTCAAACCAGGTAAGAGTGCCACCAGAGAAGGTGAGAGGGAACCCCTAAACTTTATCCTTCCAGCAGCTTCTTCACCTTAAATCGTCCGAAATTTTAGTAGACGTCGAACCCCTAAACCCTCTGGATTGTGTTCTATTTATAGCTTGAAATTTGGGGTTTTGCCGAATTTAAGACCTCCTGCGCGTCGCGCGGAGGCTGGACCACTTCCCGCGCGTATCGCCCCGGACAAAATTGTCGGGGCTGCATTTTCTCTTTTTCTAGACTGGGGCATTTCGCGCAAGGCTTGTGTCCCTTCTTGCGCTTAGCGCCCAAGGGTGCTTTTCCAGCTTTTGTTGATTTACTTCGCATGCGTTCGTCGGTTGTTCGTTCTTCGTTCGTTCAAGCTCGTTTTCGCTCCTTTAGCTTCCAAACACCTACATTTCAACACAATACTAAATAATATACAAAATCTAATAGACCTAAAATAAATTAGATAAAATACGACACAAAGTACAAAGGAAAATAAGTGTGTTTCGCAACACGTCAGTGCTTCTATCAAATTTTCACATCTTGATCAAAGGCAATAAAACATTTACCACCGCATACCTTCTTAAAATGATCAAAACCCAAGCGTCATTTGCATAGACTAGTTCTCAATTGCATTGCAGTTGCAAGTTGCAATTAATTATCTATCTCTACTTATTTTTCTTGGGTTTCTTTCTATTTTATATTCAATGCTTCTCGTGGTTGGCATCGGGCTGCTCTGTATTGGCATTCGTATCTTAATTGTACAAAAAGTCCTTGCAAGTACTTAAATCTCTTGAATCGGGGATCTTATACCAATTTGTGGTGCTCGTCTCCCAAGCTTGGCCCCTAGATGATGTCACTCATCGGATTTAAACAATAACAATGATTTATTTAGAGACATACACATGCGGAGGAATTAAAACATCATTTCATTACTAGTAAGTATTACCAAGTTGCTATATAACACCATGTTATACAACAAAGAATAAAATTATCTATGCCAGTCTTCAAAACTTCCTTAGCATCCCGCTAGATGCCTACATGATCATCATCCGATCATGCTTCCTCTTGGCCAACACTTCTCTTAGTCATACCTAGTATTAATGCTAAATTAAGTCAGCTTTCACTGGTAAAAGTTCTAAGTTTAACTTCATATAAACATTTCTCATACTCATATCAAAATATAAGAATAACATATGTTTATATAAACATAAACGTTAGTTCTCAATCATCTCAACTCTATTACCAAGTCGTTGCTCATCCCAACCTAACAGTGTCTCCACTGGGATCAAAATCCCAGGTTCAAAACCCCACCTCAAAAGTGATCGTTGATGTCTTGTAAAACACATTAGATTTCTCGTCATAAATAGAGTCTTTTGTATAGTTAATTATATAGTTTTGTATAGTTTTAGGTTCTTATCGTCCATATACTTAATTTCTTCGTATTTTTCATGTGTTCGTTTTAAAGATGATGTTTTGGAGCTTGAACGCATGAGGAACGAGCACCCAAGGATAAATGAGATAAAAGAACGAAGTTAAAGTGTAAAACATGATTTTCTGCCCGCACGCAGTACGCGGGCGAGAGGCAAAATCCCCACGCGTATCGCCCTGCCTTTAAAACTACTCCGCGACCACCCCGACTATTTTGTCTGGCGCGGTACGCGCAAAACCACAGGGCGCCGCGGCGCGGTACACACCATCCCTTTTGACCGAGTGAAACCCTAAATTAAATCATATAAATTGAAGATGATCCCAGCCGATTCAGGGTTCCACGTCTTCATCAAAATTGGTCAATTTTGGATGCTTTAGCTGCTAGAATAATCAAGTTGGAAGCTTGGAAGCATTAGGATAGCTAATTCGGTTTGTTTAAGCGTTTGACTTTGTAGTATAATCATTGACTATGCTATTTTGTTCATCTTTTCTATTCTTACAACTATGATGAGTTTATATATGATTTATACTTATGTTTTGTCAAAGACTGTTGGCTAAATTCGTAGTAGTTTCCTAGGTGATTCATGATTGTATGTTTTGATTTGTGTTTAACAAAGATTTGGACAATGATTCTATAAAATTGGTTAGTAACAGTCAATACACAACTAATAGTTGATCACATTGCAGTAATAGGTGATAATAATTGGTACAAATTCGTTCATAGGCTTAGTTTGTCTTAATTGAGTTGATTGGGAGTCTAATTATCGAATTAATATTGTCTTTGCAACTTTGAGATCAAGAGGGTATAAGTTTAGGTTGTCTAACTATTGGTTTGGGTTAATTGGGTAGACCGAGAGGATAACCTAGTTAATTGAACTAATTAGTTAGCAATTGAACGTGTGAGTAGGTTATTAGATGTGATTTTGATACGTGGTTTAGACCGAGAGGGAAACCGAGTGTTAGGATATGCGTTACAGGTTAGGATAGGCCGAGAGGAAACCTTTACCATGATTTAGGGTGCTAATAAGTTAAGTAATAGGTGTCTTGAGTTGAGTGTTGTAGGCCGAGAGGATAACTTCACCAATTTGACCTAATCACCATTAATTAACTATCTAATGAAACCAAATCCCAATTGATGAGTCCATTGACATATTAAATGCTTGATAACTGCATGATTGTAGCCTATGCGACTACCTTTTGCTTGATTGATTGATATTTGCTTGTTAATTGCTAGTTTGACTTTATTGTTGACTTTCTTTTGACTTTTGATTTGACCATTTTGACCATAGAAACTAACTAGGGTGAATGATCCTTTCTAGATCTGGAGTTCGCCTTGGTTCTGTCCATGAATCCTTGGATCGATACTCGGTCTTACCAATCACACTATAATCCGACCGGTTCACTGCCATTTGTGTGTTTTGTTGATCGTTTTATTATAAAGTTATTACTTGTTTGATTACACCCATGATCACACACATCAATCTTCATCACTTAATTCAACCTCATTGTGCAATAGACTTTCAATTATTTCTTACCCTCGTCGGGATATTATCGTCCATCTTTATTAACCATTCTACTCTTTGAATGTTCGACAGTTTCAGCTAGGCATATAGTTCTGTTGCATTCCCTTATAATTTAATTCTCAAAAAAATTGATATCCCTTATCCTTATGACATAGGAATATTTTATAAAACGTCTTTACTCCTTATCAACACATCATCATTTCCAATTCATTTCTCTATTCCAAAATAGGGACCGCAAAAAAAGCCGAGCCCAACGGGTATACCCGAAACCCGAGACATTTGGGACGGGTATACCCAAAGCTATAACACACATACTCAGAACTGAACAATTGGCCAAAACCGCCATCTAATGGTTAGACTAACTAGGAAACTCTAGGTGATGAAAGATCTCCTCTCGATCTCAACAAACACGACCTAAAACTATCCCAAAAATCAAGTAAAGCACATGGTTTATCGGTTCGGATCTCCTTCTGGTCTCACCTCTCATATGAATTGGTCCCCACTACCTAGGTCATCTTTCGGTCTCACTATGGTCAATGCACATAAGTACAAAGGCCTAGTTACTAAGTGATGATTCTAACTCACAATTGCTAAGGACTTAAATGCCTAGGGCTTTGGATATCCTTCTAGTCTCACCTATACCCAACCTTGTAGACCTAGACATCTGGATACTCTATCTCCTTCGGGTCTCAATAGCTACAACACATGGAATTTCACAACTACTAGACTTGCTCCTAGGGTATACTAGCCTATCAACCACAAGACAACCAAAAACACAGTCTATGAGTCACACACAACCTCATCAACTAGAACATATCCAATCAACTAAGCAACATGCAGAACAAGGTAAAACATCAACAATCAAACATACACACACATATTAGAAGGAATAGAAACAATAACCTTTACCAAAATCATAATCAATCAATTATAATAATATGTTCAAAACCGAATTTATGTCAAATCATGCAATCATCATCCAACTTATAAATATAACTAGAAGTTTAGCCTCTAATTATATTTCAAATAAATCAAAATAGAAAGAAATAGCAGTGTCAGCGTTTGAAAAGTAGAAAACAAAGAAAAAAACTGATCACAATGATCCCCAACCGAAAACTAGCATCCAATCTTCAATCCTATGCTCCATAACTCCTTCTCTTCTCTAAAAGGGTTTGGAAATCTCCCTAGAAGTGGCTGGAAGTCGAAACTTCTGAAACAAAACCGTCAAAGCTTCCATCAATTTCCGGCAACAATTCCGAAGTAATTAAGAATTAATGGAAATTGATGTTCAAATATGGTGACAAAAATAGGACAAGTTAAATAATCTATATGACTTGGCTAAACTATTAAGCGCACGCTTACGACAAGTGTACCGGTCGCGGTGTAGCATGATGGGAAAGACTGTGTGTCGACTCAAAGACTCTAAGTTAAAAACATAACTTCAACTAAACCTAATTACCTATTTAATTAGGGGGGGGGTTGATTATTAACTTAATTAATTAATTAAAGTAAACAAAATCACAAAGAAAAAAAATAAGATAAATCAAATGGTTCAAACTTGGATGATAATAAAAATGTAGCTAGCTACCTAGGCTAGAATCATGCAATCAATCACACTCCCAGATTCGGACAAATGATTGAAAACTGGCTTATAATGATTAAGTTAACTAAGGTTCTATAGGTGATGTATGATCTCCTTTCGGATTCAACACACACAACTTAAGTTACCTTAAAAACCTAGTAAAGTGCACGGTCTATCGGCTCCGATCTCATCCCGGACTCACTTCACATATAAATTGGTATCTAAATTGGTATCTAAATTACCTCAGTTACCTCCCAGTCTCAATAAAGTTAATATGCAAAATAAAAAAAGGGGTAGTTACTAACTATTGGTTCTAATTTGCAACTAATAAGGACCTAAGAGAGAAAAGGAAAAGAAAGAGAAAGCCAACTGAAAACGAGATTAAGGAAGAGAAGATGGAAAGTTATAGCAGAGGGATTACATTCCCTATCAAGCTTGACGAGATCAAGTTGAATGTGAAGAGAAGAATTGGCAATCAAGAGTTGTTTCCTATCACAAAATTGTATTACGATCATGTTGATTATGAGCTAGTCTTGTGAATATGGAAGACTAGGAAACAAGCTAAGGGTATCAAATTATTCTCTGCTTACAACTTTTCGAACCGAGCTACGTCATGTACATTAATATCATGAATCAAGGATGTGAGAAACCCTTCAGCCAAAGAAGAATTACATATATTTTTGCACTTCATTGAGTTTTTTGCACTTCATTGAGTTGTTGCTTAAAACTTATTGAATCATGGCAATCAAGCAGTCTCTACGTCTCTTGTTTGTTCGTTTTATTGAATCTAGTATGCGAATAATGAAATGAGCAATCTATACTTGAACCACCAGTTACATTAATGATAAAGTGAAGAAATAAGGTGAAACCTTTGAAAAATGGCATCATAATCACATAAATTACGTTGTATTGCTAATAAGATCCACAAAAGGTTTAAAATAATGTTTCCAGAATTACAATCACCTCCCAATACCCTTGAATACCAAAATGATCCAAGTGTCTATGTCCACATCTAAAAAACTCCACAAGTGTGCACAAATACTCGTAGGATGAGGTGGCTTTTGCACCTGAAGCCCACACACGTCCTAGGCCCGACCCAAGCGTGTCGTACGACACTTTCTAGTGTCGCACCATCCTCCAAAACTGGCGTACCAAGTGCCGTAGCACAATACCACACTTCTTGATCTCGTGCACTTGGCTTGGTCATGCCTCCCTTATTCACTATGCGGTATACACCGATTGTCGTTAGAAGTTTTATTATATAAAAACGCTAAGTTAGATACACCATGTTTTTATTTTTTTTTAAATTTATTATAGTGTTACTTTTTTTTAACAGCAGAGAATCCCGCGTGCTAGCGATCGGGAACCAGGCGATGTAGTCAAGATCGATTCATCGACATTCGTGAGACCGTACCCCCAGATAAGGGGTATCCAATATAATTACTATGAAATTTATTATAATCCACTTATTATTAAAAAGTTGAGTAAAGTCCGAATCTCCACGGGAAGTATTGCATAACCCCTGGTTAGGATCTGGCTTTTCAATCTTTTGTTTCAAAAATACTTATTTTGATAAAATACTTATTTTAATGAGCGTGATTAAATTATTATGAAACACGTGAGGGCAAATCCAGCCACCTCCTTAAGCCAATGTTAAACGATCTACTGACCAAAGAGTTTCTAATTTTGTAATTAATATTTAATTAATAGTAGCTTTTAGAAAAGTTAATTAATAGTAAAATTATTATTTTTAATTATCTTATATCAACATGATTAGTGGGATTTCCTTTTGGGTTTCGGCCAAGACTTACGGGGGAGTATTGGATTAGAGTTAATTTCATTTTTCGTCTTTGTGATCTACCTAAAATTGTCACGTTGGTCTAAATTTTAAAATTTTGCCTATGATACTATATGATTTACATATCTTGCCATTTTGGTCTAAAATTTAACAATGGTTAGATGTCCTAGTTAACCCACCCAATTTTATTCTCTACAGTTAATATCATTTCTGCAATATTGAAAATCTTATTCATCGTATTCATAACGCCTTTAAAACCTAATTTAATTCATTTACTTCAAAGTAAAAACAAATTACAGAAGATGCATTAATTTGAGCTCGCCGAGAGGACTCCGAGAACCGCAAAGAGAGCCAAAGCGCTGCCATTGACACACCGGTGGGCGGTGGCTGAAGAGTGGCAACGCTAGAAATATTAAGTGGAAATCAATATAATTATATGTATTCTATATTTTGATATAGGGTTTTCTTGACGATTCGAGGATTACGACCGTAACGGTTGTATTAACTAGATTGCTATGCAACCTTTGAGTTTTTCATATATCCCTCTTTAGGATTTTTCTAAAAAAATTGTTTTTAACAAAATATGTCACATGTTACATATGTAACATGTTATGTTACATATGTAACATGTGTTGAAACATTAAATAGACATAACTTTTTATTATTTTTTATATATTTAAAAAAAAATTTTAGTCAGCACTTTTTTAATTTTCTTTTTATAAAAAAATTGAAAAAATGTATATAAAACCAACCCTTTTTAAAAATAAATAAATAATAATAATGTTACATATGAGAATACTTATCGTCAACGACCCAAATTTCGACCAACTCTAAACCATTACTTCGGTTTGGTTTAGCTCATCCAAGTTAATGAAAACAAACCTATAGGCGCCGATTCAGAGGTTTATGCATTAAATTTATGGTATTAAACAACGTTTATATCGGTTGAATCACGAATTCGTTCGGGTTAAGAAACCTCAATTCAAACAAACCGTCGGAGGTGGTAATCGATCAAATTAATATCTCAGCACATACATTGACTCAATCCTAAACGAAACTATACTCTAAACTCTCTAAAACAATAGAGGAATTCGGATTTGGGATCAAGAACGTGACAAACATGAAGATTTCGGACATGGAACAGATCTCCTTCAATATGTAATCAAGTCTGGTAATTTGTTACATATAATGATTCCTTTTCATGTCATGAACAACTGCCCTAAATAATATGTGGTTTACAGCTGCACAATATGATTCAATTTAAGGGATAAAAAATCTAAGGCTCAAAATTGGGAATTAAAGAAGAACACTAATTTAGGGTTAAAACTAATTTATTCAAACTGTATCCACTAAACCACTCCGCCCAATAGTTAAGACTTCTCACAACTCACCAGGAGGTCGCGGTTCAAACCACCTCTCCTTGTGCCCCACAGATCTGTTTTGCCCCCAATTTTTATTCGTTTTAATTTTTAATCTTTTAACTTGATTAATTCATATAAAATCAAATTTTTATACAAAAATTACAAAAATATATCAATATTCTCCTTATTAAAAATATGATTCTTTTTATGGAAAACTTTTAGAAATTTTATATTTTTAATTAGTATTAAATTAAATAGAATGCAATAACAGTAGAAAATAAACATAGAAATTTAGAAAATCGTTTATAAAATTCTGAATTTTCGATATTCCAAAATGCAAACTAAAATTTTGTTTACATAATTGAATTTGTTTTAATAAAGCATAAAAGGTTAAAGTAACTTTGAATTGATATAAATTGTATATAGATAACTTAAAGAATGATTATATTATATCATCCTTGAAAATTATTTGTATATATAATATATTTGAACGTTTTTTGGATTGTCCAAATAAAATATTGAACAATTGCATATCTTAATTTAGTAATCACCACGAATTCTATAAATCATATAAAATATGTAATATAGCCATAAGTCTATTCTACAATAAACCAAATCATTGAATGGTCGAACCCGGTAACTAGGAAAACCATATTGAGAAGATTATATCTATTTAATAAATTTAAATTATTATCTTTTTACTATGTAATCTATTGCTGAAGATTTTGTTCATTGGCATATGGGTAAAATGTCTTATGATCAAAATTTCGTCATAACAACCTTGAATAAGGAGTGGTCTCTTACTTTGGATGTGATTGGTACAGATATGTGGTTATCTAATTGTTGGGCTGAAGTTTATCGTGATTTGGGGATTAGGAATGATCATCTTTTGCTGTTTCAATTGGTAGGAAAATACCGTTTCAACCTTACTATTTTAAATCACTTCTTTTTTCCTTTTGAAGAAAAGTAATACAACCGGAAGTCTTCATTCTTGATCATGAAGATTCAGATTTAGATCTTGCTTCTAACGCTGATGACAATGATGTAGAACATAGTGAAGGGGTTGTGTTAATAAAACAAGTAGGAAGACATGTAAGTTTCTATTTATTTAAGTTATTTTTTATTATAAATTCATAATGTACTCTTATTTGTTCATTGCCCATTTAAACAGTTAATTTTTTTTTTTTTGTTTTCTAGATTGGAGCTTCCCAGGCACTGGGTTAAATATGTTGGTTTGTCAGTTTGTCACTTGGATATGATGTAATCTTCAAGAATGATCACGGTAAATAGTGAGATGGCCAA
>WOUH02032866.1:0-13039 GCA_009936405.2 Stevia rebaudiana
CTTTTTTGTGCAAGAGGCTGTTTCCCACGGCTTGAACCCATGACCTCAAGGTCACAAAGCAGCAACCTTACCAGTTGTGCATATATATATATATATATTTAAATTTGAAAAATTACATATAAAGATTCCAATTTGACTAATCCCTAGTAATCCCTTTTAAGGGCGCCCGACTAACGGATAGCGATTATTACAATGCTAATAATTTCAATAAAATTTTGCAGATTAGCAACATCCATCCAATCATGAACCCGTAAGCTAACCAAACACCAAAATTTCTTTCAACTCGGTCAACCGAAAAAACAAACCTCTTTCACTTGTGATTCTTTATCTGCTTCAATGTAGATATAATTCTTCAAATGGTCAAGAGCAATCACTGATTTTATCTGCAACTCATTACCTCTATCAATGCACTTCTGCATTAAGCAAACAGCCACCTCTCTCTCATGGCCAATCTAGCAAATAATAAAAATAAAATATCAAAGAAAAAAATTTAGAAAATGATATTAGAAGTAGCAGGTTGGATAACCGGTTCAAGTTAAAACGGGTCAAATTAGTATGGGTGGTAATAGGTCAAACCAGACTAAGCCGCAAAGACTTGTGTCCAACTTTTCATAAATTAATGATGCATTTAAAAAAAAGTTGTATACTTTGACCCCATTCCCTTTTTAGCTAGATTTTATGATTTGACCCGTTTGAAGTGGAACACAGCCCAAATCAACCCGTTAATAAGTAAATGGGTCAAAATTGGCACCAACAAAAGATATCAATATCGAAGGAAAAAGGCTATATATGTCATACCGCACATTTGACCATCCACAACTTTGGATCATGAACAGATGGCAGGAGAGCTTGTTGTTCCACCTCAGTGACATCATCATCATAATAATCATCATATTCTGTATGATTTCTAGCATACTTCTCATGAATCATTCTTTCAAGATCTTCAACATCTTCATCATCACGCGGAAGCAAAGGACGACGATGCATCCTTCTTGCACCCTCTTCATCATGTGGATCCACTCTTTCATTCACTATAAAGTCTGTTTGCCAAAACAAACATCCAACAGATACATAAATAGAAATAATTATATGTAATGATTTGTAACAAATAACCAAAATTTTAAGTTTCAAGCATTCCAGAATTTCATTTATCAAGTGAGCCCCAATTAAGTGGTAAAATGTATCAAAAACAAATTCTCCAAGAGTAAGATAAATTCATACTGTAGAAGCAAATTTCAATTGAAAGTAACCATAATGATAATCATCGATATTGAGGTTCTCACTTCTCAGTGTCTATCTTGTCAATTAAACAAGCAACCATACAGAAAAATTAAAATTAAAATGCAAGCCCTAGTTCCTATCAATATAAAAAGAAAATACGAGGCGGAAGCATAAAAGAAACCTAACCATCTTCGCCGGCTTCTTCCTCTTCATCTTCGTCATCATCTGAATCGACTTCAGCTTCAATCTCAAAGTAACGTGCACCAGATGCCTTTTTGGAAAATTTAGCATTTCGACCATAATCATCTTCTTCGTCGTATTCATCTTCTTCATCATCAATGAAATCAGATCTTCTCCTCTTACGTTTGCTTTTAGAATTCTCGTTCTCTAGATCATTATCATGCTCGTGTCGCCAGCTCGACATACTTTAACCAAAATTTTGCTTACGATTATCTTGTTACGAATTGAATCCCCTTGATTGCAATTCAAAGTTTGCTCGAAAGATCACGAAACCCTAAAGGATTTTGCATGGTTTTAGCGTTCGATAGAAACTGATGTTTTATTGTGTTCGGTTGACGCTAGTATTTCTATTAGTCACCCTTGTTCTTTCACTAATGACACAAATATATAATCTTATTTATGCATTTTTTATTCATTCAGTTAACTACTCACCTGCCTTTATCAATTATTCACACACGATATATTGCTTCTTTATCTTAAAACTACATATGTCAATGTAGTTGTCAAACTTAGATACGGTGATTGTACTGTGTCTTAGAAGTTTCATTGACCGTCGTAGCGTCGTTTACGGTACAATCGTTGGTGTCGAGGCACACGGGTAAAATTACATTATCCGATGATTTTTCATCCAACAATGGTACAATTGTTCAACCAACCTAACTTCCCCGCTAACATACGAACTTATAACTCTTTGTTTTCTATAATATTATTTGGCGCACAAGTTGATGATTCTATTGACAACTCTTATCGTCCGTATGTTTTCAAGATTGAAGGTCAGATACACCGACATTTGAACTTGCAAGGGTACCCCACCTCTCCCATTTGAGATGGCAACTCATATGGCACTTTTGAAATGACTTTTTGATAAGGAGTAATAGTTTTTTTTTTCAAAAGCCACAAATCTTAGCTTTTTGTACCTGCTTTTTGGCTTTTTGAATTTTTTTTTTACAAATATACACAATCCACCCATTTAAATGAATAAGCTAATCTAAATACTTTAACTTATTGGCTTATTGGTTTTTTTAATCACAAAAGCTAATTCAAACACTTTTTAAAAACTCATTTTATAAAAGTCATAAATTAATAAGCATTTTTGACAAAAAAAAAAAACACTTTTGCAGTTAAATAAGCCATCCCAAACGCCCCCGTGGCTGTTTGACTTTTGCAAGGGTACCCCACCTCTCCCAAAGCGAGTTGATTTTTTTTTTTTTTTTGCAATATCACACGGGCTGCAACTTGAGCTATTTTTCGTTGCAATGTATATTGGATTTTTTGCAAAAATTGTAACTTGAAAATTCATACCACATGCAAATTTTACATAACAGAAGCAATTTATGCAATATATTGGATTTTTTTGGTATACAAATCGCTTATAGCAACTCAAGCTATAAGTGATCATGATTAGGTTCTCTTTAAATACATTGTAAGTATATCAACATATAAACATGTATATGATTAGATTTTGAATTCATTGATTCAATTCATTTGACTTATTTGGATAATTACTAAAATTTTTGAGGTGTTTTAATGCAGACTATGAACACTTTAGCACAACAAGATGTGTTAGATGTTCTATCCGAGTATTTATGGTTTTTATGTTTACGTTGTCTAACATTTACTTGTTATCATTGGTTTGTAATTGTCTTATTGTTGTCATTCGTTTATTGACTGATTATGTTAAATGACTTTTATTTTGGTATTGAACAAAATGGTTTTAGTTTGTAATGCAATTAAATAGAGGGATGCCATTATTACGAAATAAGTATATCCGGCCACATGTCAGATATAAAACTAGTTTATAGAAGTTAGAGTTCATCTTAACCACTAAAGTTGTCAAGAAATTCAAATGCAAGATCTCCCGCTTGTCTTTAAACATCGAAGGTCATTCCATAGAATAATTAAAAATCCATATGTCAAGAAGTCTGAGTTTGCCCTAGCGGCCTATTCTGTAACGATTCTATCACAACTTATTCTTTCTTCCTCACTTGCAAAGAACCTATTTGATTCAATTGCAGCTCCTTCTATGCTATCAATCCCATTTTGTTCAAAGCATCCTCTTCTGGGAAGGAATTGATCGAAGGAATCGGAAGTATGGCTTGACTTTCCCCGTTCTTTGTCTTCTAGGCGTCGGATGGGAATGAAATTCCTAATGGTTCTCCGCCTTTTAACCCTTGGCAGGGGAGAAGGTACGAACTTCGCGTCTCTAATGGAACGAACGAAGTGAAACGAAGTTCCGCAAGGCACTTAAACAAAAGGTATTATTATATTCCATATTATCTTGAAGATGAACTTATAGCTATTGAAGTGAAAATTACACTTTTAACCCCAAATCTCAAAATCTTTGACATTTTGGTATAACTATTTTCTACATAATTTAATTAGACTGAACTAGGACGATATAACACAAACTCGAAACAACTCTACACCTTAACTGAAACTTCGATAATACAATTCAATAATGGATCGGAAAAAATGGGTAAGCACGTCTTTCACTTTGAAAGTTCTTTTAAGATTTAGACTTGTTAGCAGCGATGTAACAGTCACTTAAATAGCCAAGCTTAAAGTCTCTTTGCTAACATAGTGTATCCGTGTAACTTATTTAATTTTTATCATTATATACTATCTTTCAAACAAGCTTCAAATACTTGTAACGTACTAAAAATTATATTGGGCTCTATGACACTCAAATCATTGTGTCATTATATATATGGACAGTTAACATTTTGTTTTGTCATTTATTAACATGCATGAATGATTGACTATAATTCAAAGGTGAAAGGTTTTTCTTTGTGTAAAGAGACCATGGATCGGTCATATGACCCCACGTACCAGACCAGAATACATGGAAGTTTATTTTGGTTAAGTTTTGTTATGACTAATTGACAACATGTTCTGTCATGTACAAGACAAGTTGAATCAGATATGTGACTTTGTTGATGAGGGGGAATGTTTTAGAAGATCATTTAATTCGGGTTTCTTTCCTTCAACCACTTTATTGTCAGCTCAATTTATATTTATTATGAGTTGTAGCATATAAATCAGTAATGGATTTCACAAATGTGACTTTAGAGTGTTCATCTATTGTCAACGCCTGTAATTAGTTGGTGTACAATTGATTATTGATTGCACACATTCTATTCTTTGCGTGTTATATGAACCACAATAAATTGATTAGATCGTTAGATTATGTTTTTTTTTAAAGATCAATTTCAATAAAACGGAGCCCGAAACCTGAAAATCAGGACGGGGAAAAACAAACTAACCTAATAACAAATTTACACCAGTCAGTCAACTGAACTGACATATGTCTGGATCTATTATTGAACCACAAAAATCTCAACGATCTAATCTCACTGAACAGTCTTCAACTTTAGGTTAAATTCCTGAAAACCTCTACATGTTCCTAGCCTTTCATATGCACCAACATGATAAGTTAAAGATACCATAAATTACTTCTTTCTCGGTAGAGCATTTCCCAACATGATTGTGCACAACCAACAAATCCCTAACAGAGAACGCATAGATATCCTGAATGTGACACTAGATGCCAATTTTTTGCGAAATCACTGTCGCGAACCAACAAACGGTAAATAAACGATTCGCAGATTCTTCGACCTCATTGCAAAACGAACAATAAGTATCCATGAAGGCGATTCAAGTTCAACATATATCCATGAGTAGGGACCGTGGATCTCTTTTATAAACTACTAAACAACTTAGTAGATATTTACCATCCAAACAAACAATTTCATATTTAGCGATCGATTTGTGACAAAAGTCGCAATAAACACAAAAAAATGAGTTCAATTCCGTTTTAGTCTAAAAAAGTCGTAATTTTTCTGAGTGTTGTAAACGATAAAAAGGAAAATTAAAATAAAAAACAAATACCCAGTATTCTTAATTTAATAACTTAATATTGAGTCACAAGACGTAGTCGGAAAAACTGGAATAAAAAATAAATCAAAATCTTGTGATCTGTCGCTGAATGTTTTTGATCAAAGTCGACATATTGATATATATATTTTTGTCACTCATCCCTGAATGAATCGTCGTTATTTGGCTAGACTATGATCGAAGTCTTTTCTCACACCGTGTTTCCCCATTGATATTGATGTTTCGTTTCATCATTGATATCTTAGAACAAATCCCTATATTGCTAAATGCCATTTGACTTCTAGTGTCTTGATTTTTATAATAAAGTTTCATACCATGAATCTTGGATTTATGGCAGTGAATATATATAAGGAGGATCGTAGATTTGTATCAATTAGAAAAAATCTATATGAATCAGAGAAATTTAAGTTTATCAAACTAACTTTTAAAGTAAAACAGAAATTCAATCATTGGTACCAATGTTCTAATTAGTAATTACTCAAACTCTATTATTGAAACAAAACGGCAACTTGTATAGTTGTATATATTTACATGTATTATACTACAAAATCCTGAAATCCTGATATGAGATTATGATTATCAAAATAATCATTACTAGTAACATGGCAATCTAAGATGCAGTTCTTATATATGCACGGAATTATATATATATCATCCTTAACCCTAGAGAACTTGCAATGTGTTTTTGACTTCTAATTGCCATCTTCCATTCTGAAATTTCCAAAATATTTATATGCTTTGTATAATTATTCCTTGTTATTTCTCTTAAACTTAGTTATGTATTGGAGGCTTTTTCCTAGCCGGAGTATAATCCATTTCGCCAATGTCGGTAACATCCTCATATTGCTCACTGATGACGTTATTATTCGAATGTTTCGAGTTTTCTGGGGAGGATTTGAGTGTCTCTTCTTTCTCTACTGATTTATGAGTGGATTTGACTTGTGGTTTTGGATCATTTTTATTCTTTTGATTCTGTGAGCGAGAAAAGCTTTACAAAGTTAGAAACAAATTAAACAGTCAATTTGTTTTATTAATAATCTTTTTAATTTCGTATTCCTATATTAATGATTATTTTGTTGATCAAGATAACCAACCTCTGAGACGTCGCTGGTGGTAGTACTAGAAGAAGTGAATTTTGTCATAAGCTTTCTATTTATTCCTGCAAAAGAAAGAAAGAAAGACTTGAGAAATAAGCAAGATTAATAAAGGAACTTGGTACCATTTAGGAAGAATTGTCTACAATTAATCAAAAATCCAACAAACTTATCAAATTAAATAAACTAACAAGATACTTAGGGAAGCTATTTAGCTACTTACACAACACTTCCGTTTTTACAAATAAAACCTTACATCTTTCAATAACGGAAACTCTCAATCTCATCATTTTGATTAAGAAAAAATCTTTTACAACTTTTGTAACCACCATTCTATATTCATCTAAATAAACTAGAATTAATAAAGGTAATTAGGTAGCGTTAACCACTAAAAATTCTTTGCGAAATATGTCACTATTTAGTAAGAAAACCGTCAGAAAACCGCCGCTATACAACAATCGCATTACCCCTCTTATTCAGAATCGGTTATACAAAATTCCATTGCAAAATGACATAGACGATGCTTCTCTTGGGACAAAAGCGTCGCAAGGGGTTTTTCAGTTGTAGTGATTAAATTAAGGTGATCCAAAAATACTAGCTTGACTATAGTTTTTTAGCATGTAAAACAATTTTAAAATCAATTTTTTTTGTAATTTAATCAAGAAGGTTGAAGGTTTCAATGGTGTCTAGATGGGTGGTGTCTTGGGCCATAGTAGTCTTCATGAACCTTAGGAAACCAGTTGTCATTATGTGATTTCTTGGTTGGTAATCTACAAGATAATCTTCTTTTCTTAATTGTGGTACCTGATGAAGATTTAGCAGTCTTTGCGAACGATTGATCATCTTGAACGCTTTCTTTTACCGATGAAATCTACAGAAAATTCATAACCAAAATACTCTTAGCTAAATTATTTGCAAGATTGTTTCATTTCTACATAAATTCATGTAAGGATTACCTACCTTGACAATGTCTTGAAGGTTACTTGCTGGTAAAGTAACTTTTCCTAGCCTTATACCTTCATAATATTAGCAAAAAGGTAATTTAATTTAAGAATATTTATCTTCATGAGAATCAATTTCCACTAAATTAACAAATAATTTTGATCTTATATATCTTTGGATATAACCAAAATATATAAAAAGATTGACAAAGATTGATGCATTTGAAATACCTTGAGCTTTATAAGTTAGGAAACTTGACAAAACTAAAAGGGTCATCACATAAAGCTTCATACTTTGTAATGGTGAAATGCTGAAATTGCAAACTATACTCAATTCGAGTACAAATTTGTTTGTGTAAGATATGCGTTATCCCAGCTATTATATATATACAAATGAGGTAGGGGACCCACATCAGGTTGCTATTTATTAGGGTTTATAAATGTTTTTCACACTTGATACTTCGATCTATAGTCGTCCTTTAAGCTTTTGTAATTCATATTTATTGACTTAAATTAAAATGGGTTAAGTTGGGGTTTCAATTAAAAAATTGTGTGTGGAATGAGGGGACAAACTGTCCATACATGCAAAAGTCAGGGTTTCCATTCTCTTGAAGCTACATATTTGTTCCTCTTTTTTACAAACACAAATAGTTTGGAAGATGGATCTATAGTGAAGGAAAATTGAGTTTGTTTTCAACTTTTAGGGGTCGGTAACATATAATATGACTTCATTCCCTTTTTGATGTATAATGTTCCCTAAAAGGGTTTTGCAAAATCGAAATTAGATTTCTTTATTGACCACTTACTAAAACATACACACATGCCAAGAGACTTCTTGTCAATCAATGCCACTCTTTTTCACTCCTATTTCATCAAAAGAAGCTTGTGATGCTACCTTGTCTCGCTTCTCTTCTAGCTTGGCCAATATGTTTTCTAACTCAAAGCCAATTTATTGTCTAATGAGAGCATCGCGCGTAAACAAATTAGACCTAAATCTCAAACAACTTATAACAATTTATTATATATGTTGGCTCAGACCGATTCGACGAACATCCCTACTAAAGTGTCTGAGTTTTTTATGCGTGAATGACGTACTGGCAATTACAAGGTTGTCTGATGACACTAAACGTGCTTATAATTATTCGGACACATATGTTCCCGTCTAAAGTACATGACTTGATTTCAGTATACTTCCTACACATTACAAAAAAAGCCAGTTTATATAAATGGTGAAGTCAGGCCTTGGAGCAGATGTAAGATGGTTGCTTTGTGACTTTGAGGTTATTTGTCACAATAGGAACAAATTGTTGTAATGACACACACATATTAAATGTGTTGCTATGTGTGATATATATCCCAATTATATGTGAGCAATATGTCTTTAACCGGTGTCTTTTCTATATCCATTACTTAGTTCTAATCTAATAATTCAAGTATCAACACTATGTTTCTTATGTTAGAACTATATATATTAATGTTTAATATTTTTGTATTTAACTTGAATAGTACACGAGTTTGTATATAAATTGAATAGCACATGAGTGAGTTTCTAACGTAACATATAATTATTACAGAGAAAATAGGTTATCACAATGAACGTATACTTTTTTTATAACAGAAGTACAGAACTATCTCACATAATTAAATATACTTCAGTTTTGTAAATACTTGATAGAGAAATGGATAACGTAAAATATTTTTGTTTTCTGCAATTTTTAGGTCTCGTTAGCTTCAATAAGAAAGAACTATCTAAATGGTGAAGGCGGGCCTTTAAGCAACCGTTAAGGTTGTTGTTTTGTGACTTAAAAGTCACTGGTAAATCGCGGAATCAACTTCTTGCACAAAGTATGACGTAAGGCCAGGAGCAGATGTATATCCATAAGAGTGGGTTCACCAGAACCTACCATATTTAGTAGGGACTATATTTTTTAGAAGAGTTTTAAACTTAAAAATAACAAGCACTTTGTGTGGTTTGGTTAGCTATTTTTCTGATTATTGTTCTTATGACTCATTATAAGATGATATGGTTATCTAATATAAAAATTTCATTATTATATTGTTGTTTTGATCAAAGGATATGGATTTCTTGTTATGGACAAATTGATTATATCTAACTAAAGTATCTTCTGATGTTTTTTCTTTATTACTTTTTCTATATGAATTTTGGATCTTAATTTTTTTAAATTGGTCTATATCAAAGGTTAGTTATTGCCTACATATGAACAAATGTATATGCCGATATTTGACATCGGAAATTGTTGAAAGAGGGATTAATTAGTCTATTGTTGGATATATATTATTCTGTAAGCCTTAGGTTGGCATATACGTGCAACGACTGCTAATGCTTTCAACTGCATATATAACACTATTCGATGCATTCGGGTGAGCGTGTGCTTGAGTAGGTGTGTTATGCAGGAGAGAGAGTGAGTCACCTGGGTGAGTGAAAGGTTGGAAATGCACATGTGAATAAGAGTCTGAGTGGGTAAAAGGTAGGAAATGAGGTGGTATATTATGATTGGTATGAGGGTAATGTGCAAGATTGTGATTGGTTGAAAAAAAAAAACAAAAAAAGATGAAATCTCGTTCACTGCGTGGGTCTGGCCACAGCATGGGTGACCACACCTACAAAAAAGGGTGTCGGGGCGGTGTTAGGGCGTGAATGCATCCACTCACTTGGCATAGTGGGTCTAATATTGATAAAAAGATGGCTTTATCAATGAAGGTGGAATGCTTTTGGGTTCCTTCATTTAGTCTCTGGTTAGTTGACAAGATTTTTTTAGAAATTTTTATTTAGATCTTTAAAGTGGAAAATCTCATATTAATTTATATGATGAAATGAGTCATCTTTAGACGTGATTAAGACGAATTTCTTGAAAAATGTTATACATTCGGTGTAAAAGTATAACAAATTGTGTTAGTTCGGGCAATTTAAGACGTGATTTAAATGATTTTCAAACTTGATTTTTTTAGTTTTACTTTTTTCTTCGTATTTGGTGCAATTGTATGTCTTCATAGTATGGAACCGACCTGGGTGTTTGACCTGGAAATTTATATCATTTTGTTGATACTATCAAATAAGGTGATCCGTAAGGCTGAGTGCATTATATCGCATAGCGATCAACCCTCTCTCCAAACCCTACGTGAACACGAGAATCACACTTAATAGCAAATACATCTCTTTTTTTATTACACATGGTATAAAAACTAAATTATATAAACATTGGTAAAAAGCAAAGGTTGTAAATAACGGAAAATGTGGATTGTGTAAATATACAAGTTACCGGGGGGTGGGATGTGGGGAGGGGATAAATTGAAACTTGAAAGTACAAATATATTCAAGAGAAGAAGACACCAGAAACGAAGTGAAATTAGGGTCCAAGAATGTGGACCTACGAGCACGTGGAAGGGGACATGTGAGTTACTATGACCACGACGCGGTCACCAAGAGTGAGAAACATGATTTTATTGCAATTTTGTAAGATCATGTATTTTAAATTAAAATATATTTAAAATAATAATTGCTTGCTGGGACCATTTTGTAGATAAGTTGTAGACTTTAGTTTCTCCCTCTAGTTATACACGTATAACGACGTTAGATATTTTGGTCTGATTGAATAAGCTAGATGCGGGTGCACATTTGTTTGAGTCTATTGTGTTTAGGTATGCGTCCGGGCTCGGTAGCCCACGGTAGCAAGGTACAAGGAGCGACAGCACCTAGCGGGGTCCAAGGGGCATAGCCCTTGGCTGGAATTTTCGTAATATAAAACTATTGAAAGTTCAGGGGCTAATTTTGCCAAATTTGACCTTGAAACTGCCTAGGGCAGTTTCTGCGATCTCAAGGTTAATACGCTCCTGGTTCATTCGACAAAAAAACTACTTGCTCATTCGAAATCACACCCAAATCCATACTTGTTCTTCAAATTCCGCAATTAAGTTTTATTCGATCAGAAATTCAGAGTGAACCACCTAATTGTTTGATCTGAAAGTTATTGGCAACTCTCAATTGATCCAAAGGCAATCAAATTTGTTTTCCATTTTCTGTAATTTAACAGCATAAGATTGTAAATTCTATGAAAATCAAAGAGTTAGATATTCTTAAGAGCAGTCTTTTTATAGTTTTTTAAGAGATTAGAAGGATTGAACTTATGACCGAGAGGTTGGGGGGTTCAATACGAGTCACATGTGGTTTTCTCAAAGGTTAAGGTTTCCTCCTCGGGTGGGCTCCGAGCTTGATTATGAAGCGTCAAACTAACAACAGACGGTTGCAATCCCTTCTCATCTACATACTACTTTGCATACATAGCTCTTAGGTAAACATGACTTGTTGGCTGTGAATGATGCACGTGTATATAACCTAGAAAATATTTGTCCTGTCGATACCATTTTATTAGATAGATTCAAATAATTGACCGGATGTCTTAATTAGGAGGAACACGACCTCTCTTATTCATTCATTTATTGTCACTCACATGGAGTGTTGCATTTTAATTAGCATTTCCATGGATTATGATAGTGTTTGTGTGTGCATGCGTATTAATTTGCATGGGTTGGTCACCTGCCCTGCTAGACAACAACTTATGGATCAAATTCGTTCATGACCTTTTTAGTCTTATATATTAAGACGTATTTGAAAAATGTCTTGTCCTGTCTAAACAAAAATTCAATAAGTTGTATGGCTTTCTTGTCAACGAGACATACTATAAAACACATATATCAAGATAAAATTGACCGTTACATTGGTGCTTATATTTTATATATTGTTTATAGATTGGAAAGACTATACTACTAATGATATGTCTATACTCTATTGTAGAAATGTTGTTATACTTATTAAAATACTCCTGGAATCTTAAACACACATAAAATAATATTTCAGAATCTAAATTAAAGTGGTGCTTTTTTTAAAGAATTAAAGCTATACGATGTAAAGATTGTCTATGATGTCATCAAGCTAACGATAAATGTTATGAACATATCCCTTCTTCACCCTCAAACCATTTAACCAAAAAAATTATTATACCATGAATATGTTATATGTAATCACTAGCTTAAAACCTGTAAATTACACGAGATTACATAACTAATATTTAAAATTTTTTATTGAATCATTACATATATATATATATATTAAGTTACTACGTTGTAAATTACACCGTTTATATATTAAGTTACTACGCTGTAAACACTCAAAAAATAAATGTTTGACACGTTTATAACTATAAATTATTTTTCAAGATTTTGAAATTATTTAATAAAAACTTTTTAAATATAAACTTATTAAATTTAGTTGATAATTATACAAATTACAGATACGTCAAATTTAAAATTTAAATGTAGTAAGCGAGGTTTTTCTCTTTGAAATTTGCAAGAGACGAAAACTGTTAATACTTGAAACGTTAGAGACAAAAACTGTTAAGACTTGAAATGTTAGGAAAAGAAAAGTTTAAGACTTGAAACGTTAGGGACAAAAATTGATAAGACTTGAAAATTTAGACACCGTTTCTATTAAAGAAGAACTAAACTGTAAATTATTGCAAACCTTAGGGATAAAAAGTGCAATTTACTTCTTTACATAAATAAGATAAATATTTAATTAGATAATAACAAATTTAAATGATTTTGAAATTTAAATATATTTTATAATTTAAA